>JBAIZZ010000096.1:456506-533593 GCA_037355905.1 Heliconius aoede | reverse complement strand
TTGATTGGCTTCACGTGGCTTCGTTTCATACAAATATTTTCTTTTATAACCAACTCGCGGTAATTTACGGTTCAGTAAAAGATAAATATTACTTTTCTTTCCATTATATAAAAGCATTTTTTATAGATTCACGCTGTATCCCGCATATAAAAGAGTGGGCAGTGTTAAGACATCCGTTCTCCACGCACTGCCCAATTGTCGAAACATTGCATATTCAGTGGCGATACTCAATGATGGCCTTTTGTCTTGTTACCATAACGAGGAAATGAAAATAATAAATTATTCAGAGCATCGAACCTACAAGCATCGCTTTAACATTTAATGCTTAGTCACTGCAGTGGTAAGTATATTTATAAAATAGATACAAGAATAATAATATTTTCGAGATCGATCTTATGATGCCGTTTTCATTTATAGAACATGATTTATGTATATTGGAGCGTGTATATCAACCAGGTGGACAGACTACCTAAAGAAGACAGCGGGAATCCGCTGGATTCAAAGGGCGCAGGACCGGACGGAGCGGCAAACATTAGGGGAGGCCTATGTCCAGCAGTGGACTTTGAAAGGCTGATGGATGGATGGATATTCATCACAATATGTAATTGTCGTTTCGAACACAACTACAGTATTTATAATTTAACTATATGATACGATGTAGTTAGAGCTAGTAAACTAATATTGGCCGTTACTCAACGTTTATGACACTCTGTGACGTTCAAAAGCTTTTAGTGCATCAAATATTCTATGTAAGAGACTGCCTGATATCTGTGTAGGAATATTCATTAAATGATATATAAAAGTATTATAATATACACTATTAAATGAATTAAAGGAATATTAAGGCCGTCGTAGCGTAGAGGATTGTGGGTTCGATTTCCATTTGGGAAAATGAATTATTATAAATATTATAACATTTTAATTTTTTCGCTATTTTTTCACTAGTAAGAAGAAAGCGCGCGCTACCCAATAACTTACACATTGGGCCGAAAATTCCCTATTTTCTAAATTATCTATATAAATATTCTCTATATAATCATTTCTCTATATAAATATTTGGAGTTGTAAGAAGTACAAGTAAAAGTACAATGTATAATGGCGTGAAAACGAGTGCCTTAACACTAAATTTCCTCTGCCTACCCTACCCTATTTACGAGATCGGAACTTAAAAAAGACATTGTATAATATAGCACTGAAAATTGGTTACAATTCCGCAGTTATGCCACTTTCTACAAGTTTTATGATACTATAAGTTTTGGCATAATATAACGATCATATAAATGTCACTACCAAGAGGATATGGATGTGCTTGAAAAATATAAGAATATTTTCGTTTATTGTTGTTTATTGTCATGTTGAGGGGTAATTTTATATAACCTTCTTTATATCTTACCTGCTATTTGTCTACATATAGTTTTAAACATTTTAAAGTATAATTCTACACGAAGTATAAAAAAAAAACATTTAAGACAATGTATGCAAATTCAACGTAGCAGGGACTCGAAGTCTCGCCTCTTTGTAACCGTGTAATTGCATAAACCACTAAGCAATACGTTCATATAAAACTACGTTGAAGTTCTTATACGTTTGTTAGGTTTTATTTATGCTGGTAGCTTGTGTACATATAAATTTATTTGTAACTAAAGAAAAAAAGAAAAATCATAATTGGTCTTATTTTCATTTCTTCGGATAATCTCGATCGATGAACTTTCTTAAAGAACTAAAGAATTAAAGGACACACACATACACAAACACAGCCGCAGCCGGCCACACATCCTCAGTTGTATATCAGTAAGTTGACCCATACATAAAACGGAGCATAGTCGTTACTATTACATACTATCTGTCATATAAGGCACACATAATAGGACGGCGATGCCGGAAGCTATCGACTAAATCCTATTAAAACTGGAACTATTCTTGTTAAACAACGTCCCGGGGGTGGAAGTAATGGCCGAATATTATATCTTACATGTTAACTGATATCTATCAAGATGTCGAAATAAAATTATCGACACCCGTAAAATGTGATAATCAAGTGGCTGATTCTCCATCTCTTACACTAAAAATTGCGTATTGATCACCGCCAAAATTGGGACATCTGGAGAAAAAAATTATCTTAGATGATGATGACATATGGATTTGTATCTAGAACTATTACGACTCCAAATAATTTATAGTATGTAAATACATAAACAAAGGCGGATTAATGAAATATTACTAGCAACAATATTCAATGTTTATATAAGCATCGGAATATTTAAATTGAGAAGATTTCCATCAACAAACACATTTCGAGCTGAAACTCAATTATGTCCCTTTAATTTGCTCTATAAATTGCTACGCGAGGCTTATACAAAATGAAGCATACGTATACTGAAGTATAGTAATGAATTTAAATGTTGTGCCTATTAAAGATATACAGCAGACAAAATGAGACGTTTCAAATTAAACCTTTAGACGTGTATAGCACTAATTAAAAATATATAATTGAGTTGTTACGAAAAGGCGTTAAAATAGCAGATTCTCTTTTAATAATGCTAACGGAGTAGACAGAGAAGTTATTCTTTTCTGTACCAGTGGTCATACCAGCGCCAGTGGTCGTCGAGGAAGAGCACCTTGAGGTTTTTATGCTTATTATCCATTAGTCTCGCCTACCTGGGCATTTACGGGGCACAGAGTGATCAAGCCGAGTGCCACGTTTTTTCTCAACAGACCACATCTTTATTTATACAACTATAGTTATAACAGATTTAAAAAATATTCCCTACATAATCCCATAACAATTTGCTTTCAGTTACACTTAACAGAACTTCAACATAAAACGACAAGCACGTATAAAACCTTTAAAAAAACCTAAAAACAAAATAACATACCTACCTGTTATAAAATTAATAAAAAATCTTATGATTTCATTAATCTGTTAACATTTTACAAAAGGTATAACCGAAAAGTCTAAAACAAAAAGTAATTTAATGTAAAAGCAACACAAATATTAAACAAAAATGTTCACCCCTCGCATACCGCGGTACGAAAAATGCGGGCTATTAACGTAAACCCCCGAGTCAGGGCACAGAACACTCTGTCTCTGAGTAGGCGATTTTTGCCCTTACATTTTATACGGCTCTTTCGGTAGAATTGAGATCGTTTTATTTGTACACGACATGATTTTAAAATTTAAATCCTAGCAGAATTAGCTTGTTGGCTAAATTTAGGCTTACTCGTGTAAATAATACAAATGAACACTGTTGTGCTGTGAAGCTACGAAGTCAGGAACCACTGGTTTAAAGTGAAAAATTGTTTTTGTATTGGATATAGATAAGCCTTTTAACAAGGAAATTTAAAAAGATAATATACCATGATGTTTATGTTGGGAGAAATCTCGGACACAATATGTCTTATGTCTACACAAACTGCAAAAATCTTAGTTATTTCCATTTGACCATGTTATCAAAGCTGCAGGTAAATACTATTCCAAAAATAATTAAATACAACACTTTAGTATCATTCTAGTTTAATTTAAAAAGCTCTTCCTGTATTACCACGATACAAAGGAGCCTTACAAACACTTACGCTCTTGATAAAACGGACTCGGACTTGCGAGACTAATCCAAGCCCCGCTATTATGGCACTCCATTAAAACTTTACGAGTACGAGAGAGAAATATTATATTAATCGTTTACTTTACGTAGAATAATTATAATCTGGTCCCAGTGCCATGACACTCGAGACATTAGGTGTTAAGCGGCGGAACTCAATGCCGCACTTCGTCTTACCAGATCTGCGTTCTACGATATTTTATGGTATGTTTATCGGTTGTTTTTTATTTATCTACGAAATGATCTTCACTTGGGTAGTGGGTAGTGCTTAATGATTATCTACATGGCAATCGAACCAACGCCCACACGTTAACATTTAAATTATTTAAGATAATATGAAATATTTATTATTTAATGTTTATATACCCATTTCTTCACTCTGGTGTCGAGGCAAAGCGCGGCGTAGAGTTCTGCCACTCAACACGCAATGCTTCCAGATTTCGGCAGAAAATGGAGAACGGAGTGTCTTAACACGAGGTTCCCTCCTCTTACCGAATAAACTTGAGCTGTGTGCGGAATACAATACAGCGCCAGGCTAATTTACTTATAATATAATTATACATATATTTGAGAAAGCAATCTTATCATAAAAAAAACCTATCAACGTATGATAAATCACTGTACACTTTTAAGGAAGAAAACCTCACCAGCACAAGGTCAATGCCATCGTATAAAATGTCAAACTCATGAACGACATCAATATAAATTTCTATATTAAATATATCGTACGTATCACAGTATGTTTTAATTGTGGTAACATTTGATCAGCCTTTTCGTTTAGTAACCACTAATCGACGTCAACTTTTTAACCGACTTCTGTAAGAAAAGGAGATTATCAATTTCGAATGTATTTTTTTTATTCCTCACAACTTTGGACTGGGTGAACCGATTTGGATGTTTTTTTTATTTGAAAGCTAGTAATTCCCGTGTGCAATATGTTCTCCATATACACATAGTATATACATATTAGATTTTAAATAATACAAAAAAATCAATGCACTGATTTTTTTTACACTTTTTAGTGCAGGTATATAATTTTATTGTTACAAGACACGCCATTTTTATGTTATTATTATTAAATTTTTTTATCAAATACGAGATTAATTATATTACTTTTGATATACACATTTATCATGAAAAAAAATTAATAATATCTATATTGTAACATTATTTATTATAGATTGTTACTTAGAACTATAGTGATATCTAAACTATTACGTAGTAACAATAAGTTATAAAAACTATACTATAACTATATAACTTAGCTCGTATAATAGCCAAGTTTGAAGTGTAGGGGAGAACTGAGCGACGATTTATTGAAATTTTTATGGCAACAGGATTTCCAATTTTACGTCTTAAGTCCATGCAAATAAAGTTACGGACGACGACTAATAGAATTGATTAAGTAAACATTTTAGTGAAATATTTACAATTGGACAGCTACTTGAGTGCTTATTTTGTATAATTAGTTAGCAATAAAAATATATTAAATAACAACTAAGCACAATAACAGTATTGCGATTTTGTGTATACCTGTAGTTTATATTACTGTACAGTAAATGATATATTTTTTATTTCAAAAATATATTCAAATATTAAGTACATTAAAATATTCATTTGGATGCGTTGCTCAGTTGAGCTGTAGTTGACTAAACGCGATGGTTACGGGTTACATTTTATTCAATCGTACACGGATAAGAGAAGAAAATAGAGAACAAAACGGAACAAACTATTCTTATTCTTTATGTAAAGAGCGTGTTGACGGACAGAACTCAACACAGCGTTTTAGATCGGACAAACATAAATAAATGACATACATAACTAAATACAATCGTTCCCTCGAGCGAGAATCAAACTCGCAACTGTCATGTATATTATCAGACGTTCTACGGAAAAAATATAGACATAACACGAAAAAATACTATCCAAATATCCCAAAAAAAAAACCATGGCAACTCTATCGCCATGGCAATGAGCAATACAAAAATTCCTTTAATTTCGGCCGTTACGTAACGCGACAACCGACCAAGGTGAACGACCGGGGCCCGCGACGTAAGATTACCGTGGACTCGTGAAACTTCGAAATATTTTTTGCACGTTAGGTACATACATATTATATATATAAAATGCACACTCGTTTTAGTCATTAGATAGTTTTATGGAAAATAATATTCTATATATTATATATACATATTTGATTGACACAATTAAAGCTGTAGTTACAGCTTACGACTTTCCTAGATAAATACACTATAAAACGAAATAACATTTTGTCAATTCAAAGATTAGTTCCTGGGAGACGCATACATTCAACCTAACAAGATGTCCCGGCTTATAACATTAGATAGACGTATTGAAATTAGTTTTGTATTTTAAGGAGCTGTAAAAATATTTTACCAACTATATTCAGAGCTAACTGGATAAAAGAGTTTTTAATGTTCATCACGTGAGAAACATAAGTACCTACCTACCTACTTACAAAATCTTTAAAATTATAATTCAACATGACCTACTTCAAATACCTAAGTGAACGTAATTAAAAAAAATAAAAAGCTATGCAATAAATGACAATGGCTTGTGAACGTGTAAACTACATAAAGAGTGACCTTACAAAATTACGCATAACATTTCATTTGCGCATCACACCTATCAACTTATGTTGTATAATATATATCTTTCTTTTTTTTTAGTTTCACGCTGTATCCTGCACATAGCAGGGTGGGAGGGGGGTGTCTAATGTTAAAACACTCAGTTCCCCATTTTCATTATGTTCCTAATTCCTTCTAATGGTTAATTAGCACGTATTCGACGTGTCTCGTGATTTAATGCCATTTAAACGATCCTTAAGTATAAATCATAAATAAACAAAACTTATTTCATTTTAAGTTAGGTGCCATCCATAATAAACATTCACTTAACACTATACATTAATGAATGCTTTATAATGATCCTGATATATTCTTTAAGTATTTATCATCATCAAAACAAAAATATTGTAATTTGTTATAAATATTTTTAAATTTATTATGCATTAGGTAATTGTCATACATTAAGTATAGTCGTCTTCTAAGGTAATTATTATCTTGATGCCAACAAATGCAAGCAGATAAAATAAATAAAAAGCTGATGGCGCGATAAATAGGTTTAATGTCTTTTTTTTCTAGATTCTACTTCATATTACTTGATATGTAATCATTTTTATACAGCACACGTCTCATGTTACGTAGTTTTATGAAACACAAGCTTTTATCTGTGACTTCGGCGCGGTGGTCACTTGGTACACATTTTAAGTAAGTAGTGTTAGTAATGGTAGAGAAAAACAAATTATTAAGCAAAATAGAAAAAAATCGTCGCTCCTTCTTATTTTAATCCATTAAAAAAATAAACCTAGGACCCACGACTGAAATTTAAATGTGTCATACAAATCGATATCTGTGTATATGGACCATGTTAATCAAGATATCGTGTTTATAGCTTTGGCGAACCGCACCTAAATAATATAAAAAATACAACGCAAGACGCTTTACTAAAAACAGATAAAGATATAATACAATTTGGTAAGGTATAGATAGGAGATTGAGGCTAATGATGGCACAAGGGTACAAATGTGTAACGTTTAGAAATGCGACAGGTTGTAAGTTCGATTCCCACTCGAAGAAATCGAGTCGAGGCAAAGCGCGGCCAGTCAACAAGCACTGCCTCCAGAATTCAGCGGAAAGTAGGGAGAGGAATGTCTTAACATATATATATATAAAGTTCTAGAGTTCAAAATGTGTGTTTTTATGTAGTGTGTTTTTATTTGTAAATTATCAATTGTCGGACATTCCCCATTAAAGAAGTACAACTTTTCAATTAGCGAAATGACTTATCACTAACAGTTCTTTATGAGGTTACAATAATTCAGAAGAAATGCGACGATAAAAAAAAAGATAAGCACCTATATCATTATGACGTGATAACAATCACAATCAAGACAAGAACAGTTTTGATAAAACCAAATATTTTTAGGTAAATACAAAACACAACTTTCTTAGAAAATGTGTTAGCTTGTTAACAACATGAAATAACAAAAATAAATTTCGCCGCAGCTCTAAAAGAATATATATAGGGTTTAGTAGACAGAATGTTGAAAAGTTTTCCAAGAGTTCACACGCAGTTTTAATTCTATGTTAAAATATTTATGGGATTTCCAAAAAAAAAAATGTTTTTGTAAGTGTGGAATAACACTTTACAAACATTCATTATATATAATATACTACAGTTCACATAATATTTAATTAGGAACATCCACATTATGCAACAGTTTCGCAGACAGCAATGTCAGGTTGTAGGTATACGGACTATACAGGCGGCATTTTAACACCGCCAGCGAACCGTTACTCCCTCTAACTAAAGTAACTACTTAAAATGTCACAGATATGTTTTCCTCATATCTTATTTTAATATAGATTTTGTAAAAACATAATCATCTATTCATTATTTACATTTCTAAGAACTAATCTTGTGTAATTACATAGATATACTAGCTGACCAGGGCGGCTTCACCCGCTTCAACTATACGAAACACGTGTTCAATTAAATACTTTTATGAGCCTGAATTTAGTTTAAATGACTGGAAGCGTATTATTAATAATTTGTATATATACATATAACGTGAATAATATGTATTATGTACCTAACGCATATAACATATATCAGTAACTTATATTCAGAGACAGGAAACCCACATATTTTTTGTTATAGACTGATATATTTTTTGAGTGTGAATTTGAGAGTGAGAATATAATATAATTTATTTTCTAATACAATTATCATTTTCCTGCAGATTGAGTGTTTCAGTTAAACATCAACAAACACCGCAAATAAATGTCAGTACCACGTGATTATGCGTAGAAAGTTATAAGTCTTCTTTGTTGTAATGTTGCATGTAAGTCATACATATCAAACGTACAAGGCTATTCGGAACATAAATTATGTAATGTGACCAAAGTTCATATTTAAAAAATATACCCAATACCTACACTACACTCTCTACTCTACACTCACTGCGCTACAGACAGCTACTACACTCTCTCCGACTTCTACATTTAACGATAAACAGTTAACATAATAAATTTAAAAAAAAAACGGGAACATAAGACTCGTCTAGAAACAGCCACCCCCCTTGTTTCATAATCTAATCATGATGTTATACGTGTCAATTTAGTTCTTCGATCTCATTGTCAGCAAATTGCATCTGCAATTTGTGCAACGGATATAACTAATTCTTCGGTTTAGGTGTTAACGGATGTTGTTAGAGAAAAGATCACTTTTATTATGTTTTCAATCCATCTTCAGCTTCAAAATAAGTAGGCTAGTGACAAGCAACTCTAGTCCTGTACTATTTAGGTATTTTTTTTTATTCATAGATTAATTCTTAGACTACAAACTCATGGTCTATATAATTCTAGTACTCAGTAATATATAAGCTTATAGATAAAAATGTATAACATAAAAAAATCTGCTTCACGCTGTATCCCACACATAGCAAAGGGGACCTAGTGTTAAGATAATCCTTTCCTCACTTTTCTGGAGGCATTGCGTGCTGAGTGGCAGAATTCAACGCCGCGCTTTACCTCGACACCAGAGCGAAGAAATGTAAATATAAACAAACGTACATTAATATTTCACTTCCTGAGTGAAGATCGAACCCACAACCATCGCGTCACAGTCACAACCGTCACAGCGCCACAACGACCTCAAATGTATAAAATATTATTAGTAATTGCTTAGGACTAGATTTATGTGATTATATAGATATAGTTTCTATATTTATGTATAATATCCTACAAAAAGACTCCTTAGAGTTGATTGTAGTAACGTAACTTGAAACGGCCTATTTATGTCAAAGTCATGATAAGGTTTATTAGAGAAATTGACGAGCTTTCATTCCCGCGACAGGGACACCAAAACATACAGCGTCCAGTATACAGGTGATATACGGGTAATATTTTTCATACAGGATAGTGTATTTTAGCAGTACTTCAGATTTCAAACTATGTTAAAACCGATGGATTGTATAAATTAATAATTTAGTATGCATTAATTAAAAAAAAAAGGTGTAGATAAAATTAAAAATGAAGGCCTACAAATTCTGAACGTTCGACGCCACGTGTAAGTACATATTCATAAACAGAGCGTGGATGACTCACTTGGAGCATTGCCTTTTTTATTCATACTTATGATATAACTATCATCTGCGTTTTCAAAATAACCGGGTTTTTCATATATATAAATAACATATGCATATATATATATAATAAAATAATAAAACACTGGGTCTTAACTCCATAATAGCTGATTTTTTATAGGACTATCACTGAAAGATGAGGTTGTGGATGTAGAGAAACAAATAGGCTACGTAGTATCCCGGAATTGCCGTGGGTTCGGAATGTACGCGGGAAAAACAGCATTAGCATTGCGCGCGTTTGGAACACGTACGCGCACGCACACGCGTTAGACTAATATAAAATAACTATATTAATAACTTTTCAATTTAAATAATCCTAAAATTGTCAACCAATGTTCCCTAAATACATTAAAATAATATAAACTAAATAATATACGAATATTTACTTTAAAAAAAGTTGCATTTGCCCAAGAATTTCAAATATTGGAAAATGGGGAACAGGACGGAAACAGAGTGTCTTAACACCAAATCCCCAGGCTCCCTATGCCTACACTGCCTTGTAAAGCTAAAAAAATGTATAAGTATACAATTCGAGAACCAGATAACGAAGTACCAAAAAACAACTTAATGGTTAACAAGACCACAAATTCAGTTCGTAAAATTTTAAATTGATTTCGAAGAAAGAAAAATATACCTGTTATGAGTGCAGTTATTTTGAACGAAGGCAATGACCAAAAAACTACGCACACCTACTACATTTTAAGTGCAGTGCAGTAGTAGTTTCAGATCTGTTTAGAATTTTTTTTTCAGCTCATTAAAAACTTTACATATAAAATAATTATTCAGTTACAAACACTGTAGAAATGACAAAATATGTAAAAATCTCAACTACTACGTTATATATATATATATATATATATTTATATATATATATATATATTATTATATTATATGTAATTTAGTATGACAAACTATAACGTAATTTTTAACAAGGCAAATATTGATATTTTTAGAGACTCCGGCGTATCTTTTAAATATAAAATTAAAAAGTATTTGTTACAATGTGATTAGAGAACTGTTTTTGTTATTACTATATGGTTTTTATTTTGTTTAATTAATGTCTGTAAGTGTGATCTGCAATGTAAAACCGAAAAAGGTTTTGTACTTTAAGTTATTTTTTTTTGTATATTAAGTTGGCTTGCCTAATAAATAAATAAATAAAATATATCACAAAAAACGTTATAGTTTTGATAAAAAATGTTCACACATGAAAAAGCTTATATTTCGTCCAAATATTCCCCTATTTGAAGCTCGAATGTAATCCCCCAGGGCTCAGCTAGAAGATTAAGTCTGTCCTATTACTACAGACTGTCAGTATTTCGGCGACATAAAAAATTTATGTAGCAAAAGATTATTTTTTTAGCTTTATACTTTATACCGCGCATTGTACCCTGCTGTAGGGTACTGTGTGTGTGTGTGTGTGTGTGTGTTCTCTGTGCAGTACCCTGCCTAATACTGTGAACATGAAAGCCCTTCCTCCACTTTACCCCGAATGCTCGAGGCATTTCGTGATAGAAGTTAATGTCGCACTTAGTCTCCACTAGAGTGAAAAAAATAAAATAATTCATTCACTGCGAGTTGTAAACCATTGGTCGATTCCAATTTAATACGTCAATATTTCAAACCAGGTTAAGATATCCGGTTCGACTGTCCTACTTTACTATCGATTTCCGGGTTACATGGTATATAAAAAAGGGCATTAGATACCTAACTGAGATAAATCATCAAAGAAGGAAAAAATAAATTATTTAATGACATAAAATGTTAACACAGCATTTCCGCTAATTCATATAAGGTAGCAAAATATCTTTAAAAATCCTAAGGCTTTTAGTCATCAGTACAGATTGTCATATTTATACATTAATATTAATCTAAAATGGAATTTAAAACGGAAAGACAAAGATAGTGTTTAGTACTAAGTTCGTTACAATTCACAAAAAAAATATAATACATATTTTGTATTTTTTTTTTTTAAATCAATCAGAATTCAAGTCCACGATCTATCCATTTTTTATCATTTAGTCTTGTACCACGAAAAACATACGCTCAATATTATTGAAAATAATATATTCTATCCTACTAATATTGTATTAATGGTTTTTTGTTCTACTTTCACGATAAAACTACTGAACGGATTATGATGAAATTTCACAGTAATATAGCTTATATATCACAATAAAACATAATTTATAATTTATGTAAAGACTTTGTATAATTTGTGTATAATATAACAATTAATTTAAGCGGGCGCAGTCGTGTGTGTGCTGCTAGTAATATATATAAAGTCGAGTTGTTACACCATCGAACCTGAATCGCCAGACGTTACCCACACAGTGCAGCCTAGTTACAACACTAGCACCTATTTTCGGACCGTCTTGTTAATATTTAGTAATAGTAGATATTGCTAAATGAATAAACAAACAGATACTGCAAATATATTTTTTTTATTTAGGTTTTAGTTTTTTTTATCAATACTTTATAAAGTATATTGATTGGCCACATCTATTTTTTGACTTTACGTGAGAATAAAAAATTAAATTATTTTTTAATTAAAATATATTATATATTAGATAATGTATATTATATTTAAAGACAACCATACATATAGTAAAATGTAATTAAAACTGTTATTTTCTACTACCAAATATTGAATATGGAAATATCAGACAAAATCATAAAACTTTCAGATTGATCACAATTTTTCTCATATTTAATTAAACAATCAAATTCCATACAAAAAATATATTCCAGATTATTATTCACATAAAAACTATAGTAAAACACAAGCGAAGTACGAGGTACGCCACAGGCCGCTCAATCAATGAACGTCCATGGTCCCGACGTTATCTACGCAACGGCTAGTAGTATTTTAGGAAGGTATTTCGATAACTCATCTGCCAACCCTACTGAATGTACTGTGAATATATTTTCGTGTGTAAACCTTGACGCAGTTTGTATCTAATGTCTAAATGGGTGAAACTTTAGGTAAAGATATAAAGAAAACTGTATACGGCAATAGGTACAAATAATTAATTAACATTGTTTGTGACAGTGGCTAACTATAAAGTTGGGTGAATAATGATATTAAATTTTTTATAGGTCTGCCGTGGCGTAGGAGCACAAGCGTGCGACTGTAAAAGCAACAGCTTGTAAATTCTATTTCCACTCGAAGAAATTAAAAGTCAAAAAATTTCATTAATTTCTCGCTCTGGTAATAAGGCAAACAGCAGCGTTGAGTTCAGCCCCTCGACACGCAATGTCTCCAGAATTCGACGCAAAGACGGGAACGAAATGTCTTTAATGAGAACGGAGTGTCTTAAAAAGATTTCCTCTACCTACCTTGTTATGTACGGGATACAGTGTGAAGCTAAAATATGTTTTCTCGCCGATGGGCCGAGAAAGCGAATAATAAAATATATATAAAGACGTAAACATAAGGTATCGTCTACCTACCATGCTACATTTATAATGAAATAACAGATACCATAAATAATATTTTAAGGCAAATTCTATTACAGCTTGTTGTATACAAAATACAAATATTTGGCAACAGTTAGAACGCTATCAGGCATCAACTAGCATTCGCGGCCGCGGTCGGTATTGTATGAAACGACCCAAATATGTTACGACCGACCACGACCAGCGAAATGTAAACCGAGAGCAGTGCGAAGACACTTCATTCCAGATTCTCCTCCTTATTTTCAAAACATGTGTAGATAAGTAAATTTATGTTCTAAAATCAACATCCAACACATGATTCGAATTCAAAAAGTCGTTCTTGAGATTAGCGCTTCAATCACATAAAATCTTCGGCTTTATAATATTAATTTGAGTATAAATATATTACGTGCAAACCGCTAGTACCTACCCACAGGGCTGAAGCGTTCACCATTGGTGCTTATTAATTTAATTAATCCGCTAATTGAATCAGCAGCACTCAGCAAGCGGGGGATTGTTGAATATTAGGTTTAGAGCCCTAATTTTGTCAGTTAAAAACAGGTATCCTGGGTACATATACATACAATATGACAAATATATATTTAGTATAATTTTTCTTATATTTATGTAAATATAAATACAACTCTTCTGATGCTAAGAATCATGTGGGTGCCCCACATGATTCTAAGGATTTCCCAAAAAAAAAACAACTTTTGCATACTTAAAAGACTTAACTGTTTAAAACACCAACGATTTATAGACAATTTTAACAGAAAATATTTTTAAAAAATAACAAACGGAAATGCCAATATTATAAAAATCGGTATTCCCGTAGCTGACGCATACACGTGTTCGCGTCGTGTCAAGTAGAACATTATTTGGAGGGCTTTATAACAATATGTATAAGTGTACAACTAAACTACATACAGGTCAGACTGATAAATTTCTTTTCTGGATGCCGGTTAAATACTAACTTGTAGTTGAGAGTGGTAGTCAGTTGGTAGACCAACGCACAATGACGTACGTACACGTAAATTAGGTATAAAAAAATTCTGAACACTAGGGTCCTCTAATATTCTGCTATATTCTGAGTACAGCTTGAGGCCGAAAATAAAAAAGAAAATAATGTTTCACGTGTCTTTATAATATCATTTCGTGACAAGTAATATTTTTCTCAGATTTGTATAGAAAACGTTGACCTCATAAGAGATTGTGAAAACATTCAATCGTTATTACTCAAATTGTTTACTTTAATGATGATGCTATTAAAAATTATAATGACTCATAATAAAATAATATTTATCGGAGACTGTATATATTATAAATGAATTCAAGCACACTATAAAACTAGTTTTAAAGCGAGGCTTCGCCCGCGTGGTCAAATGAAAAAAAAACTAATAGTTATGTATGAGACACGATACATTCTATGCGCCCAAGGTAACTATGGCTGCACACGCACAATAGGTTACATTGAGATGATTGACTTGAAGTTATATATATATATATATAGCTTTCCTCTACATATATCTAATACAAAAACATTTTTTCATTCGAAATTACTAGTTTCTGAGAAAATCGAGTTTATTTAAACATAATCTTAAGCTTTTATACTAAGAATATACAGGTACTCAAGGCAAAAATAAATAGTTTATAATAAGACCCGGTATTTATAAATCATTTCATAAAATTCATAAATTACATAATTATGAATGAAAACGGTACTTCGAGATCCTCCTCAGACTTGAGAGCGGTTTATAAATAATAGTTTAAGTCTTATACGTCTCGTGATGCACTTTGAGTGAACCAACTTCTTATTTTCAAATTCAATAATCATTTTTTGTCGACGCATAAAACTTTAATTTATTGCGCTACAGGAAGCATTTAAAATTGTGAGTATTTAATACTATTTCAAACAAATAGTAGGTGCTTAAGTTATTTTCTAAATATTAAAGACAAAAGTATTCAATTGGATACAAAATTTGACAAGCAGCAACGATTTAAAGCTTTCATTCATTTTAACATTTGATCCAAAAAACATTTATAGAGACGATAAAGCATTTTAAATGAACGAGACAATCTTTGATTTCATAATGCATTTTAATGTACACTAATATTTTTTTGTACATTAACACATTGCAATTGAATCTTACATCAAACTGGAACGAAACCAGCGACCCACACTTAAGCAACACACCATAGAGCATACTAACCAAACAAACAAATAAACATACACAGACGCACGCGAGATGATATTCGCAGAATCATTTCCAAAACAAATATGCCAATCATAATATCTATCACATACTTCCGTTGCAAGTTATATTGAATTCTATTGCTCTTCCCGAAAGTTTAATTCATATGGTTGAAGTTTGGTTATAACGAGACAGCTCAGTATTGATTTCTGACGCTAGCGTGTGCATGTGGCGTTGCTTATGTAGCGACAGAGTACCCAAAAATATACGCCACATACGTGTTTGATAGAGGTGAAGAGTGAGTGCAGATGTAAAAATTTAATGATGCAAAAACCTGTCACCAACACGCAATGTCTAGAACTCGGAAAGCGGGAATTGAAGTGTTAAACATAAGTTTCACTCTTGCTAGCACGCTTTATGAGAGATACAGTGTTAGAGAAGATTCACACTACAGTGCCGGCCTCTGTTCATTCTCAGTCCGATCTCATATTGTATGTTGAAATATTCTTATATATACGATTTATGAAAGCTCTCGTTGTTTCTCATATAAAAATATTTTTAACAGACAGACTGGACCGTGACCGGCATTAGAAAGATCCACTCTTAACGTAAATCCGATAGTGCGTAGAACCAAATTTCTTTTTTAACACGCAATACGGGTAAATATATTTCGTGTTCAGTGCACGAGGGTTAAAGCGTAAAACTATTTTAAAACACACATATCATTATAATGACAAAAAGAGTGATTTTTCTAACTCTTAATTAGAGATCTCCCAAGATATAAATATTATCTATCCTACATAAATTTAATTAAATTAAATCAATTTCACTCTGTATCCCGCACACAGCATGATAGGCACAGGGAACTTAGTGTTAAAACACTCCGTTCCCGCCACTCCGCCGAATTCTGGAGCAGCCCAAATTTACTATTACAGCCCAAACCAATTCCTACAGCTTGTATACATCAACATTCCTATAACTTGCATATAGATACACCATGTATGTATCATTGTTATCACGACCCTATCCAGCCGATTTTGATAAATGGATTGTCACTTTCGTCTTCATCTCGGAAGTGAATGAATGTATCTCAAATTTAATAAGAGGGCTTCTTATAAAATATTTTAATATGCGCGTTTTAGCTATTTTTAATATTCTAGTATATGTTGTACAATAAGTAAAAAACTACTTACTAAATGTCAAGGCTACCTAAGAATTAATTAGTTAATAAAACGTTTTATACTTTATCATATTAATTAAAAAAAAACTACTAAAGTAAGTAGCGTCGTTATATTACCCTCATAGAATAGGCATTGCGGGTACGAGTCTTAAAGTAACGGAATTAAAAAAAACAAATACTATCTTGTTTCTTTAACAAAAGTACATATTAATATAATACTGCATAGTGGAACCGCGCGGACGGAAGTGATTTATCGTATAATTAGTGAGCAATAGCTGTGTTGCTGTAATATCTACTTTATTTATAGAGTGCTAAGGTTTAAATTTGAACAGCGGTAACAGATCCATCTGCCAAATCCAGTAACAATAGTTTATTTGTCAGCTATTGGTGTTTTTGTTCGTTTGCGAAGTACAATATATGAAACGAGTATTGTTTGTATGAGATTCAATAGTAGACTGTCTAGAGTGAAAGCGTTTATGACTAACAAAAAAAATATCTCTACACTAGTGGTCGATGAGTAAGTGTCTGGAGGCAGTTTTTATTCTCGTATAGCAAGATAGGCAAAGAGAGTTGAGTGTTAACATTCCGTTTTCCACACTCTACCCAAATTTGAAACACTGCTTGTTGAGTGACGGAACACTACGCTTTATTTGGAATATGGAATATACCAGGCAAATTAAAATAATTTAAACAGCAAAATCATTCCATAGAGTAGGTATCGATCCCACCACCATCACGTTCATTCGGTCAGATCTTTCCTACTGCGCAACTAAAGCCACACATATATTTTTAATTCTAGCGATCTGGTCGCGGTTTTGCCAGCTAGAACTACAATATTATTTATTTACTAATCTGAATTAGATTTGAAAACTAAAGTTGTAGCCAATTCAATTAAACAATTATTTGGTAGCAATTTTGTCGAATGAAATACATACATCATATTGATATAACTTCTTATTTATGAAAAGATTTAAATAAAACATAGACTAAAAGCGGAACTGCATTTAAATAGGTTTCCAACGTTTTTGACATTAACTGACAAACAGACAACCATTTTTATAATGGTCTGTCTGTGTTACATTCATAAATGCTCTCAATAATAGATTTTCTGATTTATCCACAATACGGACAGCAATAAGTTACAATTTCATTTTATGTATATGTATAATTATATTGCGGCAAACATATTATACACAAAAAGTTATATATACCTTGACATGAAAACCTACATTGAATAATAAGCTTCTACAAAACTACTAAAGTTTTATAATTTCAAAATCTTTTAAAATATGAGAACTTGGAGCGCTCTGCACGGATGACGTAACCTCCCTATGACGTTTATCAATGACAATTAAATGTCAGCTGGTATTATACTTTGCATTGTGGAGTACATAATATGTATTATGCTAGAGATATAAAAGTCAAAAAAATTAATATACATTTTTTTATCTTTACGCTTTATCCCTTATAAAGCAGGTTCGTTTTTGTAGAATCTAGTGTCAAAGCAGTAAGTTCTTCATTTTCCATCGGAATTAAGGATATTGTGTGTTAAGTTGTGAAACTCAACTCGTACTTAGAGTATATTTCATTTCGGAACGATGTCAAATCTACAACCACGGCATTAACTGTCAGACACTGTGCTTTTTTGCATCACGATAAAGTTAATTAAAATGAATGTGTCATAAGGATGTTTCTTTTTAAAAAAAAACCTTCACGCTGTATTCCACATATAGCAGAATAGGCAGAGGGAACATGGAAAACTAATGTTAAGACACTCCGTTAATATTTCAGACACTTCCTTCCCTATTTTCTGCAGAATTTTCAAAGGATTGCGTGTTGAATGGCGGAACTCTATGCCGCGATTTGGCTGGTCCATACAGAGGCTGTAGTGGCTCGGCGGCAATGTGAAACATATAACCTCCATAATAATATAAACACTAACTAACAAACAATTTACTGAAACACAAACCCTAGGGGCGAAAATTAATTAGAAATTGGAATGTAATTTCTGAACTGAATTTCAATTAAAATACATGCGCATGCAGAACTTTGAACTAACAAAACTAGATAGTCATGTATACAGTACGAAAATAGACCACGGCGTTGTGGTACATCGCGATGTTTGTGGGTTTGATTTCCTTTTTATATACCATGTACAGAAGATCTTTCAAGGAAAAAAAATTAAAACAAATATTTTGTTTAATTTTTTTTCAAAACTGGATTCAATCCCAATTGGGGAAAAAGAATTATTTTTATTTCTAAGTTCTGGTAACAAACCAAAGTGCAGTGTTGAGGACCGCCCTTCAAAACGCTATATCTCGAAAATTCTGAAATCAGAGAATAAGGTCTTAACACTAGGTTTCCCCGTCTGTAGACTGTCCTGTGTAAAAAAAATAATAAATAGATATGAGCAACACAACGTGAAAGTATTTAATTTAATAAATCTGAATATAAATATATTAATAAAACATAACAATTAATAATAAACTTTCACACGAGCCGGCTATCTATATACTTTAGCGTCGCAGCGAGTCCGCCCGAGTCGACCACGCCACCCACCACGTGACGCGGACGGTGACTCAGTAAGAGTTTCGCGATAGTGCGCAGTTCAGCTGTTATCAATTCACGCTATATAATGTTTCTGTAGTAAGTAATAGCTGAATGGTGTTAAAATTGTAGCTTTAAAAATATTAAATACAATAATCTCCTCGAATGGACTTTCGCGACTGGATTAAATTATTATATTATTAGAACTTAATTATTATATATTATTTAATAAGTTTTAAATTTTATTTTTTTATTTCCCTATTCAATTATAACAATCAACTTCTGCGGTCCTAATAAAATCAATTACAGAATACCCCGTTAGAAATAAAACATGAAAACAGCAATCCCTTACAATATGTATAATATATATTTTCCCCAAGAGACCGGCAACAGTGCGGGGCCGTAACTTGTAGTAGGTAGTATAACCTACTTTCCTTTATAACACTAGACAATATGGGACAGATCTTGAGTTCAAACTTTTGTGATATCATCGCTTTTGGAGCGTAAATATTTTTTTGAACACTCCTAGTGGAGTCCATTCGGACTTTTTGAAATTGTAATTTAAGTCTTGTTTTTATTTGTATAATATTGCAATGTACCTAGTTTTAAATAATTACAAATAGGTAAGGAAGCTTCGTTTGCAATACTGATAAATGAATAAAACCTGAGTGTCATAACATACCGTTGCCTGTGCACTGCCCTAATTTGAAAGAATGCGTGTAGAGTGACGGAACTCTACGCCGTACTTTGTGTAGTCAGGACTGATAAAAAGAAATTGTTCAATTTCCAGATTAGGATCCATATTATATATTTTTATATAATTCAAATGTCAACAAAATTACAATTAATTATGTGCCTAATAAAAACCCTAAAGAGAACTCTAACCGTAAAACTCTAACCGTAAAAATCTGAATGGAATGACGTAAATCGATGAAACCATTTCACTAGCAAGCTTTTTCAATAGTCAATCTCTCTTCTAAAGCTTTTTGATGTATAGTTTAGTTGATAGGTTTAAATTTTAGCATACTAGAAAGCCACAGTAAAATATGTCATTGTGTCATATACGAGTATATGCCATTGTTTTTCTTGCTATCATAGCACAAATTGAAACTAACTCTGAATCTTGGGTTTAATCGCTAATTTTCTTTGTTGATTATAGTGGTAGAATTCTTAAATAAATAAAAATAAAATAATCCATAATCTTACGTATATATGTTTCATATAAAATGACAGACTTGCATATCGGCTAGTCCATATAAGAAATAAGTGGAAAAATAAGACAGATTCTCGCTTTTTCACACAGTCGGGTACACAGAGGGAACCTAGTGTTATATTCCAATATTCCGTTCCTCAATTTTATTCGAATTTTGAAACATGTTTATTTGCGGAACTGAACGCTGCGTTTTGTCTGCCAGAGTAGGAAAATAAATTTTTTCGAAAAGAAAAAAAATGTAATAAATAACAACAAAATTTCATTGAGGCTAACAGACAGGCAGATGTTACGCCAAATGATGAACAAGGCGGTGGCGGAAATTCGAAGTGACAGCTGTGGACGTAATTTAAAATAAATACCTTACATTATTATTCTTTATTTCAATTCAATTGTCAAAATTACGACTTTAAAAGAGTGGCTGCCAGAGTCAATATGTTACAAGAAATAACTTTTTTTAATATATCATATTTAATAGTTTTTGGAAAAATATATACTCTTACTGTCATGTATTGAAAAAACAATAATAGAAAAAAATATATATTGGTGTTTTTAACGTTATAATTGAACCAATATCACATTGGCTATTGACCAATATTAGGTAAAATAAGAAAAAAGCAAACGAAACCGCAAAATATGGGTAGTACAACATAAAATTAAACAACAACCTTTACCCTGCGTCCGAGCCCTGATACACGACATTTCGACTCACTTCATAAGTCATATGAAATTACTTACCTACCGGCAAACTGATAGAAAAAAATACACTCTAAATTAAAAGAACACAAAGTTTATTTTAGAATGCACGACCGACATTTTGACCTTGACGTTATCATAAATTTACAAAGCGCTATATGGAATTCGGTGTAGCGCTCTGATACGGACGTGGATGTTAAACAAACAAGAGCTCAGAAATAAAATTGAGCATTTATTAAAGTTCATTGATCCGTTATTTATCCGTTTTTATATCAATTAACTGCGGCGTAGAGTTCCGCAACTCGGGCAGAGGCAATGCTTCCAGAATATGGCGGAAAATAAAGAGCGGATGCGTCTTAATGGGAAAGGAATGTCGTGACACTATGTTCCCAGATTCTCTCTGCCTACTCTGCTATGTACGCGATACAGCGTGAACCTAAAAAAAGACCTCAAGCACAGGAATAATATAATAATTTTTTTATTTCATTTTCCCTTTCTTGCATTTTTAAGATATGCAAAACTTATTGGTAAGATAAATTATTTGTTGATATTGTTGTAGTGTACAGTAAAAAAACATGCAATGTAATTGTAATTGATAGACGTCTATAAATTTAAATTACAGATAAGAGCCCTCGATATTCGCATTTGAGTATCCATACATCCAAATAATTTCTCCAAATAATAATGGTTTTCACTATAAAGAACTGTCCTTTAAAAGAACGTCAAATAAATACATTATGGATAAAAAAAAATCTGTTTCTTTACTCTTATTCGATATAACGTAGCTTTTTTGTAGCTTTACCTCGTAACATAAAATAATAAGCAAATTGTATTATATTAATTTCTGCATCATGCATGAAAAATATCACTAAAATTAACATTTCTAAGCAAAAAATTCACCTTATTCGAAATATCATCGAATAGTAAGCAGGTTGTATTTGAATTTCAAACGCACTCTTGTCGTATTTTGTTCATTTTAACACGTATAGAAGGGATACTCTGAATAATAATGATTTCGAATCGATGTAAAAATTGAATTGGTGTAGTAAAGTGGAAGGACGTGGAATTATAAATATAGTTGTGGATTCGATTCTCAGTTGAGTGAATGAATTATTTTCACTTCTCTACTCTGGTAACACGAAGCGCGGTGTTATACTCGTATACAGCCTAATACTCCACAAGTAGTCTAGAGTAAGGGCATAAAGCGGAGAGTGATGCATTTAAACAAGCGACATGGCATCATTTTCACCATTATATTCGTTCATAATGGTTGTAATTTGGAGAGAGAATATTACAATTAAATAACTTCAGCAAAATAATCACAATAAAACATTTAATAATCAAATGAAACACCACTCATTTGTATATTTTACTAATTTTGCAAAATAACAATGTACTAAATAAGGAAATATTTAGTAAATACTAATGAAAAAGTAGCTTCACGGTTTTTAATATCGACAATTCACTTATCGAAACCTAATGGGGGCGATCGTCTGCAAGAGTGCGTGCCTCCCCCCCATTAGTTCATCGGTTCATCAATAATTTAATATTTGTATACAGGTATACGAGGTTCGTTATGATATTATGTCATATATGTATTAATTCAATATAACTCATAGTTATTGTGTAGATTTTTTCTTCACAGTCGAGGGATATATATATATATATATATATATATATATATATATATATATATACATACACAATATTGGTATGTTTTTCCTTTGATATATACAAGCAAAAAAATCTTTAAACCTTTAAAAGCCTTTAAAAGAAAAAAATCCCACAATATGAACACAGACTCTTTTAGTACTTTCCAAGCACACCAGCCATTAAAAAACTATGTTGTCATCCTGCCTGAGTTTGTACAAATTTTTATACTATTTTTTTATAACTTTAAGTTATATTGCGAATAGGTATACATATACCTATAGAAAAGAGGAACATAGTGCTTAGACATTCTGGTTTCCACTTCCGTCCTCATTCGAGATAGCCTTAGGATTCGCTGTATTTAACACCGCGCTTTATCTCAACTCAATTCTTTATTACTAATTCAAACCCATGTCTAACATACAAAAAAAAAAACAATACAAAAACCAACTACGAAAACTTATTTATCTTCGAGTATGAAAATCAAAGGCAGGCACTTACGTTTGATTTTTGAACCGCATATTGGTACCTAATGAGATCGCGTCTGGAAATATTCCCCCGCCCTTACAAGTGTACGTGGAATTTCTCGTATTACTCTTGGGCGTATATCATTTGAAATTTGTTGATATTAATATTAATTTATACGTCTACGTCATATTAAATTAAACAGGTTTTCATCAGTTCGCTAAAGTAATGAAAAGTTATAATCTTTCTTTTTTGGTATTTTCTAGATGAGTAAAAGAATTTTGTGATGAAACACAACAACGCACTAATGTTTTTATTCTTTTTATTTTTAAAATAATCAAAGAATTACTCTTCCAGTATCTTCAGTAGCCTTCTTTATGAAAGTGACACTTTGTCGATCAGAACGGGGAAATGAAAATTACTCAATTCACCAAATGGTAATCGAACCTACAACCATCGATCGATGCTGTCCTATTGCTCTGTTATGGCCATAATTATTATCATTTATATATATTACCTATAAATATGTCTGTATATCTACGTTTATTTTGATACCACCTGTCTGGTAGCGTCGGGACATGTAATTAGTTTACGCATTGGCGTCAAAGGGAAAGGGGTCGTATAACGAAAGGGGGGGACTGAATAATAAAATAGCTTTCCCTATGTCCGACGGTAATATGATTTTTTAACGTATCGGCCTTTTAAAATCTATTGAATCACTGTTTTAATAATAAAACCGTTCATTATTACTGTATTTGTATCGATTATCGAAATTACTTTTCAGCATCAGCATGTCAATTATCCTTCTTATCACGCTTTTATTACCTCGAGTTGTAACTTTTTAACTATGATTTAAAATATATAGGATCTATTTGTAATAATTGTACCTTGACAGTTTAACATAGCCTAGATTGAGCTGGTCTGATGATGGATTCTGAAGTTGTAAGAGGAATATCTGGGATATCTTTTAATAGAAATACAGTCTAGGCCAGTAAGGCTTGCTTTGGTTACCCTCAAATTATATTATATAAAATATATCGAAGACGAAATAATTGTATGAATTGAAGCAGTAAACGCCGGCCTAACAACCCAATACTAAACCAAGAGGCTAATTTAAAACGAATATAAGCAGTTTGATAAAAATTAAACCTAAAACGAAGATAAGCAAAACAGGTACTCAAGACACGAGTGATAAATAATATATTATAGTTAATATTGAATTTTAAATATTTAACTACTATGTTAAAAGATTCAATTATTAATGGTTCTGGATTAACCTGGCTTATGCATTTCTCAGTACAACTTGTATTATATTTTTCTTCGAAGGTCTAAACGACCGTTTTGAAACGATCACTTTCATTTTATATTCACGTTCATTATCATTGTATTATATGTATTTGCTTGGCCTGATAGTAAAACAGTTAGCGACGTTAAAATTTACATCATAGGTCATGAGTTAAATTTGAATTTGCAAATTTTCCTAACTTTAAAAATATTTTCAAATATTAAAAAAAATCCATTATAAACTATATATAAATAAATGATAATTCTATAATACAGAGATACGAACATATTATGAAGCTAGTATTAATTAGAAACCACGTCCGGGTTTATGCGTTCCAGTTTAAAAGGCAACCTACGAGGTTCTAACGAACAAAGTGACTTGAACATTTTTTTTTATGTGACATAGTAAATTGACTGTATTAAAATTTATAGGTATCGTATGTGAATTAAGTATTACGTAGTTTTTCAATAGTTAAGAATTTAAATAAAAAAAACATACCTACTTAGTGTTGACATTTTTAAACTATATAGAAAAGATTTGGTCGAGTCATTTTTAATAATGTTTATAAGAAAAAAAAAAACAGCTTCATAATTTTTCCAGTATAGCAAGGTCGAGAAATTAGAAGGAACCTATGTTAAGAAGACATTATGATTCCCACTTTTCGAGACACTGCGTATTGAGATACGTCCTAGTTTGGACCTCACCCTCACCCGCCGCAATTACAGGCAGCCGTTGCGCCGCTACGCCGATATGACCTTAGAAATTTATTTAATTGTCTGAAATGAAAAATATAGTATATGAGAAAGTTTTTATAAGCGTAAAAAAAAACTGTCGACTTCCTTCACAAAATATCATTTATTTTTATTATTACGACAAAAACAACGCGACCAGGGGAATGAAGGCTGTTAGTGTATTAATATAATCGATTTTTCAGCTTAACGCTTTATCCCCAGCAGGGTAGCAGGAGAGAACGGGGCGCCAAACTGTCTACATGGTATCTGCATACCTCTTTCGCATTGCCCACTGGCATCACCCCATACATACCTACACTTCAATTGGGTTCTCTATTTAATATTACTTTATTACCAATTATGATACTAGATATATGAGATAATATAGGAGTATATAATTTGATACATTCATCATATGTTCTGATAGCGACCTTATGAAACATAATTTATCATTCCCGACTGCTGAGTAAGGTTTATTATTTAATTATATTATACAAAAGTAATGGAATTTTACACGCCAAGGACACGACTTGGAAAGAAAACGCAGATTTTTTTTTTAAAATTTCATTTGATGATTTTTAGGGAGTAATCAAAAAGTATGTGATTGGAACTACCTGACAAGTCGTATGGCGAATTTCTGTTTAAGTAAAAAAAAAATATTTCGATAGAAAAATATTTCTTACAATAAATTTGTGAGGTGTTTGAATGGTTTCAGAGATTTAGATGCCGAGTCCCGTTGCTTGCATCGTTAATTACATACAAAAATTTTAAGTATTTTCATTTGAAAACGTGAACAAAACCGCAGGTAGATAAATGTCCGTAACAATTAAACTGAAGCAACACAGCAATACTCAACGCCCATAGTATAGAATATCTCAGTTCGTGAGACTGAACACAACGTGATAGCTGAGAAGCAGCTGTGGTGGGATCGTAACACGAGATGCACCACAAGATCGTTTGTACTTGTTCTGTGAAAATGTTTTTAATATGTACATACGATGTTTTACAACGCATATTTTTTAAATAAAAAATATGCGTTTTCGTTTTCCTTGTCCTACTACGCCACGACGATCTTAAATTAGATTAGACGAATAACAATGTAAATATTTACGAAAGATATTATTAATTAAAATAAAACCAAATAGTTTTTTAACAATAATTTTTAATACTGTTAATACAATCTATTAAAAAAATACAAAAAAAATTACAAGCAAAAAAAATTACGCTTACAAATAACGCAAAATTGAAATGTAAAACATTCAAATATTCATCCCATTAATAAACTTCGATATAAACCAAAGTAACCTAAATGTATGTATCTGATGCATCAATGCTCTAAGCAAATTGGTAACTCAATACGCTTTTGTTTGAAGCAGGTAGACTACAGTAGAGCCGTTATGATAGAAATTGAAGGGTACATACAGGTAGGCCTTACAAAATCCTTGGGTGCTAATATATTATGGAAACTAAGGAAGATAATAGACAGAGTAGAGGATTAAACTAGCATAAAGGTGAGTACGGACTTCGAATTCATTTGAAGTATATTTCAATATACAAAAGTAAAATATTTTTTTCATTAAAATTGTTCTCCCATAAATACCAGAGTGAAATAAAGGCTAGTATATTTATCAGCATCACTTTTGAACATCTATCGCATACATATTAGCAGGGTTGGCAGAACCTCGAATTCGAGACGTGTCGCGGTTAAGTAGCGGAACTCAATGTCGTCTTTCTTCTATATCTACCTATACAAGTTTGTTCGCTCCTTCGAGCTTCCCCAACGCGGGGCGCATTGAACCACAGTAGCCTCAATTATACTGAATATAGAGTATTAATATTTAAACATCTAACAAAAATCCCTAATAATACTCAAAATCGATAAAACTACAATTTTCTAGAAAAAACAAACATGATGCAACATATAAGCATTATAATGTAAAATAAGTTAAAACGTAAAACTACGACCATCCACTCACGTGGTTATCGCGTCACTACTACTACGCATTGACGTCGCAGTCGTAAATAAAAAATACATAAATATTGATTTACATATCCCCCCGGGCCGTCGTGGCCCAGGGGCACAGGGGGTGTGAATGTAACGCGACGCTTTTGGATTCGATCCCCACTAGAGAAAATGGAATATCTTAATCTCTGAAGTCTCCAAAGTTTCGTGGAAAGTATGGAACGGAGTGTCTAAACACAATGTTCCCTCTGTCTATCTTGCTGTGTGCGAGATACAGTATGAAGCTGTGTTTGTCAAGATAGATTTTTAAATCAGGTTTTATTGGTGGCTTCTAAAGAAACAATTACATGCTATAACATAGTACATAGTCTTCCTCGATAAGTGGACTGTCCAACAAAAAATATACTTTAAATAGAACCAGCAGTTCCTGGTGCTTAACATGTAACCAAACAAACTCTTACACTACATATAATTTTAAGTATTAGTTTAGTTTAGGTTAATGTTGTCCTTTTTTTGGAATTCTTCTATATGTGAGCAGCGACCTAAATGTGTGAAGAGAGGTGATAAGGCACTTCATTCTCTGTTTTTGCAGGAATTCAAGACATTGTGTATTGACTGGCAAAATTCAAGAGTATGGAAAACAGAACAATTCACTCTTGAATTAAGCCAAAGCCATGGTTCTTACATTAAGATTACATGAATATGATACACAAGTTAGGTATCATATTCATGAATATATTTTTGATACTGTTCAACTGTTTTAATATATGCTTTATTTTGATGCATCTTTCGTTCATCAAAGAGTAAGCTGAAAGAAAGCAATAATATCATCATTCATTCAATATCATTATCTATTACCAGCACACTGATAGATATGAAATGTAAAGAATGTAGAAGATTATTAATGATATTATAGCATAAAATTATATATATTAGCATAGAAAAAAATTCCTACAGCATAAATAAAAATATTTGCAAAAGGCTGTACTGTCAAAATATCATATCTATAGCATAAAAAGAAAAATTTCAGGAGACTAACTAGCACATACCAAATTGCAAGAAAAATTTATAAAAAATTAAAATATTTTCAACTTAACAAATCTTCTATGCTTCACAAGTCATTTTATAATTAATTAGTGAAAATATCAAAATTATTAAGTTCAAAATATGATAAAAAAATATATTATTATCCTATTCCGATCAGCATTTGGTTATTAATAAAATAAATGATGAATACGGCTATAAAAATATTATTAAGAATTCAACAAGGAAAATTGTTGATAAACATTTTCCCTATCAATTAAGGTATTTATTTATGTGTATTTAATTACACAAATATGCTTGAGGTAATAAATAAAAATATATTAATAAAAAGAATTAAAATATAAAAAGCTATAAAATAAAAATTGAAAAACGATTCTGCAAAATAAAGTATAGTAAGAAAAAATTGCCAACAATCAAAAACCATATATTTTTTTAAATATTAAAATAAAATTTAAAGATAATAAAATATATAAAGGTGCCAAGTTTTTGTCAATAATGAGGGAATTTAAAAGTAAATATTATCATTTATTTAATATAAGATTGCAGTATAATTTGTCAATCAACGCGTACCGGCGTACGAGTTTGTTTGTAAACAAATAACATATGATCAAATGACCGGCACTCAGTTTTATATTTTTTATCATTTCGTAATATACTTTACTAGCAAATTACGAAATAATTACAATATAACATCGATATTCATTATAAAAACGGCATTTAGATAAACCAAATGATCCTGAAGGCCCGACAATAACACTATGTGCGATAATCGCGCCAAATTTTGACAACAATATTAACTGGTTATCAGACCGGCGCTACTATTTCATTTTGCCAGAAACACAAATATACTCGAGTAAAACAAATATCCTACGTTTGCAATACGCTGGTAGCAATAAATTCGCCAAAAAACCTCCGCTCCTAATAAATATACCGCCCCTAGCGGCCGGAATATGAAACTGAAACATGATGGCCGACACACAGTAGTTGTGATGACTTAATAGTTAAATGCGCAAAATACTTACACTCTCCTCCTCTTTTTCCATACCAGAGGGCATCTGAGGCACGGCGCGGTTGATCGCCGAGTAGTCCGGCAGGTCCGGGAGATCCTCGGCGAGGTATATAGGCATAGGTTTGGCCGCATCCAGGGCCCTCGCCCTAAACGAGAGCTTCGACATTTTGTTGACAGAACAAAACACGCTAGCGTCGACACTAAAATGCACTTATAAAACACACTATAGCTCCTCTGGGAGGTCCTAAAGGACTGTAAACTGCACTTTGCACACTCTAGTTCGTTCCCATGGTTAATTTTTGCACGCACTCAGTCACAATTAATGAAAAACAATAACGAAACTTCACATATTGAGCGTACTTCACAGAAAGCCATCATGGCGGCTTTCCGTTTGGCGGACGACCATGACCAACTTCCACCGAGTGCGACGTGCGCGGGAAGGAAACACGCGGGAACTAACATCACATTTCATTTCTTCATTATATATATCTGTTTCAAATATACTTTAAGTTGTTTTTAATTGCTGTTAAAAAATGTGAAAGAATTATTGAGGTAATTTTAACTGTAATTAAGTAATTATTTAAAATAGACAAAAATAAAAATATTAAAATGACGTCGAACGCTGGTAACTGTCAAGCCACAGATAACAAATATTGTTCGTTTTTATCCGCGTTCCTATAAACGTAACATTTTTGTAGTCAAATATTTTAATTCTCGCTTAGTTTATATAAAAATTATAAAAACGTGGCTTTTTTTAAATAAAAAAATAATAAACAAAGTTTCATAAACAAAAATAATTTTATTAGATTATACATTGATAAATGCAATTTGTGTAAAATTATAATATCATATAAAAATAGAATATTTTGTTGTTTTTATTACTTAGATAAATATCGATATATTTAGAGTTTATTTATTTAATTATTATTGTACATTTCTTACTCGGATTTTGTTATATAATTATATTGTTGGATAATTATGAATGATAAGCGTAATTAAAACATTAACTGATTAGTAATAATAGTTATAACGTTAATGAATTATTAATTTATGTATTTTGACAGTATTTAGACTATTAATTAGTGTTAACAATCTCAAATCAATCGTAAATTGATTTTTAAGGCTAATTAATACGCATATTTTTCCTACTAGTAAATGTGGCGCTTTGTAGGGGTCACAAATTTTAATCCCATTTTTCGAAAATACTTTATTCCTTAAAAATACCGATTTTAAGTTTACTAGAGATCAGTCGTGGCGCAGAGGCATAGATGTGAGACTGTAAATGCGACATTTTGTGGGTTCGATACCCATATTTAATATTTTCATTTCGTCCTGGTAATGAAAATATTAAATATTTCAATCCCCCGAGTAGAAGTTGGACCCCGAGTGGATTTTGTATAGACGTTACGCGTGTCGAATAGCTGGAGAATATATATAAAAACAAATGTCTGTTCGCTATAGACTTCGAAACGGCTGAATCGATTGGCGTGGAATTTCGAGTTGTTCCCAGGCTTCCCGGTATGGTTACAGGCTAGATAGATCCGGAATCCAGACATCCAGAATATCCGACGGGACGTGTTTTTTTCTCGCTAAGCCAAAAGGTGGCTTCATTAAACTTCGCGCGAGCGAAGCGAGTGAACTCAGCTTGTATAGAATATAGAAGACGTATGTCCATTGTACATATTTAACGCGTCCGCCCTGAAGATAGCTGTAGACGGCTGTGTAGTTTTGATTTTAGGACTTTCTTACTTTTGATTATTTACTTCTCGAGACAACAAGAGTTGAAGAGAGACACAAAACTTCATTTCAGGGCGTTCAGACTTGTAGACTGATCTTTATATACATTGCTTTGATTTGGAAACGCACAATACGCCACAATGGCTTGGAAATAAAAAAAATGTATCCTCAGAAAGTATAATAAAACAAAATTACAATTAAACAATAATTTATTCATTATCAATAAACAAAATATTAGTGTAAGATAAGACTTAATCAATAATTGAGTAATACAAACAATTTTTGATGACCACAACGCTGAGCAATATTAAAATTATTTAATATTATCAATATATCATAAAAAAATGTAACAGAGAAAATAGTTCAAAAATTCAGTCATTTCGAAATCAACGGTCCAGCCTTATTAAATAATATTTGTCATCATTAAACAAACAATTTTCCTGTCAATTTTATTAATAATTTGGTGTATTTTGTATGAAATTGTAAAATTAATAAACATAATATACACTCTTTAATATTCATACATAATTTAAAAAAATGACGTCACTCCAAATTTCTAAAACTTTGCTTACAAAATGCATACCCTAAACCAATATAGTAATTTTCCACAAATTACAAAATTTAAAGATACAACCCTTTCATTAAAGTTCGCAATATGTAGAAAAGAACTTACATAATAGAAATAAATATACAGACTTTATCATTCTTACATTAAAATAACTTACATACACATACATTTGTTTATTTATAATTATTTAATTATAAATTAGGAAAAAATATGAATAAAAAAGATAAGAAAAAGATGTTAAAATAAAAATAAATTTCATATCATACACCAAATTAATAATAATAGACAAAGTCAACATTTTTTTCATCATTTTATTAAAAAATGAAAAAAAAAATTTTTTTGAGAAATTTAATAAGCCATTTCTTTATAATATATCCAAAACTACATAAAGAGAACAAAGTTTGTTTATTATTATAGTTTATTTATTTTAAAAATGCAAGCACATACTATTGATGTTTAAATATTCAAAATGAATAGAAAATGGTCATTTTCTTTAAAAAAAATATTGAAAGCTTTTGCTCTATAAGAGATCATATTCCATAGTGTTTCTTTATAACATAAATTTCATACAAATAATTTGCCTTTACTTATATTACTGTAAATATATGATTTTTAATATTCTTTTCTCTGTTCTCTGCCCGAATTCGAGACATTGTGTAGCGAATCTCAATGTTGCAATTTAAAAATAAACACACAAGTTCGCATTTGTAGCTGACACTGTTTCGTTTATGCCAATGACTTTAATAAATTATTGATCAGTAAAAAAATATTATTAATAATTCCACAGATTAAATAAAATAAAAAATAAAGACAAATAATTTGTATTTTATTTTTAATACAAGCCCTTATAATAAAACGGTTAACTTCATTCACATACACTCATATTTAAATAGTGCTTCATTTATTTTAAATTAATATATAAAGATTAAAATATTTGAAAAACCTGTCAACTCTAAAGCTTCTTTGTTCTAAATTTTAATACTATCAGTATAATAAAATGGAGTCGTCGAACTATTTTTTTCTATTTTCCCATTTTTTTGCCTTTATATATCTTTAAACACTATCAAAGAATTAAAAATTTTGTATTTTTTTATTTGTTTTTTTTAACAGTTTTTAAAGCTTAGAAGCGAAATCTAATTTTATATAAAAAAAATAGAGCTGACTGTATATAAAATATTTTTTTTACTTTATATATTAATTTAAAATTAGCATTGATTATTAATAATATTAATTATAGAGTAAACATAAAATATATATAAAACCTAACACTATTTGCATAAGCAATCAGTTGGATTGTAATTAAAATGTCTAAATAAAAAAGTAATAAATATTGAAACACAAGCAATTATATGACAATACAATATGTACAATTCATTTAAAAACATGAATTATGAAATAGTAAAACAATATGAAATATAAAATCCATCACTTTTTATTTCAGTTTTTATTAATAATCGAAATGCACTAAAATAACCTAATAGATACGGTTTTCTAACTTTTTTATGCTTTAAATTTTTCATGCTACTGTATTTAGTACTAAAATGTAAGGTATTATGAGGATGCATGTCTATTCTACTTTAATGAAAAACTACTAAACAGATTTAGATAAGACCTTACAGTAGTACAATTTATGCATCAGAATAACATATGGGCAATTTATATATATATATATATATATATATATATATATATATATTTTTTGTATAATTTGGCTACAATATAAGTTTAAGTGGTGGTGGTAGTGATGTTAATTTATATTAAAAAATATATTTTTACTCTATACTTAATATCATTAATAACATACAGACAATCGATGCTAATTTTCAATTAAGCAATGTTACATATAAAAAATTGTCATTTCATTTTAATTTTGCTATTTTGATTAAAATTATAATAAAAATAAGTTTTATATAATTTAATATATATCTCTTTCTGATCACAACAATTCTAATTATAATGATTACAAAGAGATAGCTATATAAATTTGTATAGAAGTAAAAATAAATTTTTTAGACAAATGTGGTGTTGATACATAATTAACGCTGAAAGTTACAAGTGGCGTAACCCATTTTGGTTTATTTTTTAATAAATTAATTTAAAATAAAGCTATTAATGTAAAAAATGTTTAAATTTTGTATAAATTATATATTTTTTAGATTCATATAATTAATATAATTATCATTTAAAAAAGTTAAAATAAGTAATTTTATTTAATATTTTAAAATTGTAGGTTTTGCCACTTTCAACTTCGACTTTTGTTATATATATACATAACAGATTATTATATCATGAAAATAGACAAAACTGATTGAGGAAACTATATCATATATGTATCTTTAACTTACATTCTTAATTCTTATTTATATACATTGAATTGAATGAAATAAAAAAAAAACAAAGACAACAATTTAATAATCGAACATCACTATCAATTTTACAATACAATCAAAATTTATAAATGACATTTCAGTCGCAGATAAAAATGCACATATTTACTGAAATTTCACAGACAAAAAATACAACACAATTCAGGACGAATGAAATATAACCATTTTTTTAAATTACTTTTAACCTTATTCCTATTTTAAACATAGAATGCAAGTTAAAAATACATTAAAAACCCTGATATATAACGGACTGTAGTGATATATACAATATTGTGAGAAATCAACTATTATCTGTGTCGCCTTGGGGCGTTGGTTTGACACTTTTGCCCACAAAGATTTCTACTTCCTGAAAATAAAAGAAAATGCTATATTATAACAAAGTGTAAACTCCATTATTAATATTTTTTTTTCAGCCTCACTATATCTCGCATATAGCAGTGAAAATATTAATAAATAATAATTCATTTTCAATATTAACAATTAATAATTATTAATATTGATAATGAATTATTGACAACCGTCGTGTTACAGTACATACGCTTGTCGCCTGCGCCACGACGGCCTTGTAATTTTCCAGACAGACGATACGTTTTTTATAAATAAAAATTTTAATAGTGAGATGACTTCATTCATTTTCAGAGATGGGTTCAACTTGCTTAAAAAATATTATACTCCAAATATAACAGATGAGCATTATGTTAGAATATAAGTTACTGATAAAATGTTCTATTTAGTCATAATATATATAACTTGCCTATCCAGTTGTGGGAAAAATCTTTGAAGCTAGCTGTAAAAATTTAAACTAATAAAATAAACATTTCAAAACTATTTTTAATAACTTTACTCTGTTTGGCGTATATAGCAGGGAAGGTAGAGGGAACCTAGTGTTAAGATACTTAATTGTCGGTGGCCATTTCAGTTCCGTGAGATTGCGTGCTCAGCGGTGGTTCTCAACGCCGCGTTTTCATATAAACTATTATTACCTGGCTGCCTTCAACAGGCAAATCATCTTTTGTGGGCGGTGTCGTTTTCGCCGCCAATTGTCTTTCACGCGCTAAACGCCTATAAAGAAGACATAAACGCAAATATCAATTTAAAAATAGATTAAACATTTAGAATTTAAGGGAATTCTTTTGAAAAAATTTAGAAAAGAAACTGGATAGATAATTGTTAAAATCGATTATTATGAATAATTCTTTAGTAAACATGCTATTTATTATGCATAATGTAACTTCTTTTGTCCTTATTTTGGAATATTAATATAAGGAAAAACAAAGGTTTTTAATAAAAAATAGAGATGGCAAGAGTTGGATTACTCAATATAGATTTTACATAATATTTTTCAATTTCATGCTATGATTACGACACAGGTCACAAGATAAATCTCAAGATTACCCAAGTCCAAGTAAAGAAAGCTGTTTTAAAATAATTTATATTCATATTAAAATATGTCATATGATTTAAAATAGTTTTAACTTTATATACAATTTTTATATAATATATATTCTTCTTTTTTTTTTCTTACATTTTAGATAGACATCTTAATTCAAAGCAATATTAACTAGATATAAGTATGATGGGTGTGCAATTTCGTTTCTCGTTTGAAGAGGAAATTTACCAATAGTTTTCCAAAATTGTCTAAATATATCAACATAAGTTGAATTTCGAAATATAAAAAAGTGTTAAGCTTCACGCTATATCCTACTTATAGCAGGACAAACAGAAAAAACCTGTCAGTGTGTTCTCATTCTGTTTATGAGATTAGATTTAGAGATGTTACGAGTGTTTGGTAGCGGAACTCAATTTCCCTTTTTGATAATCTATGCTTGACATAAAATATATATAGTTGGATATGACGTTACAAGTCTATTATTCTTTTAGCTTCACACTGTATACTGAGGAGAGCGTAGACACTCTGTACCCATGAAGACATCTCCATCCCCCACTTTCCACGGAAATCTCGAGCCATTACGAATCGAGTGAACTAAGCGCCGCACTCAACCCCCCGTTACCAGAATGAGGAAAGGAATAATTCCCCCGAGTGGAACTCGAATCCGCAACCGTCGCGATAACAGTCGCACGTTACCATGCGTCACGAAGGCCTGAAGGCTATAAAGTTTCGGTATCGGAATAATATAAAATACCTGCGTTGCTCCAACATTGCTTTTCTTTCTGTTTCTCGTTTTTCCGCCGCTAGTCTCATTTTCTCGTTTTTTATCATCGGAGTGCGGGGGGTTCTGCGAGCGGGGGACGCGTGCGGCTTCGAATTCGGGGATGGGGACGCGATCTGGCAATTGGAAATTAATAAATAAAAGTTAATGGTACACTTTAGAAAAATAAAATAAAAATAATAAGGTCTAAGTTGTAAATATATGTGTTAGAGTAGAGTTTTCTAACATATAATATAAAAATCCCCACCTCCTTCCAATTATTCTTCTTCAGCACGTCCAAGTGATCATACAGGGCGTCCACATTGCGTACTTGAAGGCACACCATGTCCCAGAAACCTTGGAGATCCTCTAACGTGGTGGGGAAGGGCTCATCGCCCCGCTCGTTTATGTTGTTGTAACAGAGGCCTGGAGAAAGCAGAGATAAGAATTTATATACTATGATTAGATAAACAGAGACAGGCATATGTCGTAGATAGGCCTGTGTCTGTAAACGTGACTATTGTGAGTTCGATTCTCACTAGGAGAAATAATTTTATTTTATATTTTCATTTTCTCGCTCTAGGGACTAGAGAGGGGGTGGGGTGGTATAAATAAAAATAATTAAAATGTAATCATTTCCCCTAGTGGCAACACACAATAATAGCGTTTACGGCCAGACGCTCTCCTATTGTATTATAATAATTGTTTCACAATTGTTGTCCAAAAAAATATTTTACTTTTCTACATAACTGTGGAATCTTTTGTTAACTTAATGTGTATTTTATTAAATTTTTATAAATAATTTTAATGTTATCCAGGACACATGTCACTGGTGACAGCGGATAAATGAAAATTATTTAGATCATTCCCCCGAGTGAGAATCGAATCAATAAACAGCGACAGCAAGAGTAGCGTTTGCTGTCTCACTCTACGATGCCCTCTAATAAAAAAAAAACATAAAAAACCTTACCTTGAAATTGCTGCATCTTCTGCGTGGCCAACAGTCGCGCTTTACCCGACGCAGCGCGTAACAAGCCAAGCACTTCCTCGCTTATGTTTTCTTCGTTCTGGAATGTTCCACGTATAACAAAAATATTATGATATTGTATATATCAGCATGACCGTCTTGGAATATGTAGAGGGCTTTTGCTACTTAAAAACCCAGTTTTTAAGCAGCAAGAAATCATAACGTTAATAAAACATTATAATAATTTGGATTTTTAGAAAAAAAATTAATTTGACGCCTGGTTTAACTTCGGGCTCTTTAAAAGGTTTCCACGATCATATTATATAGTGTTTTTTTATTTCAAATTACTATATATTATATAATAAATAATCATTTTAATGAATATATACTACGATAAACTTTTTCTAAAAGCTAAGACGTAGTTTAGTACATATGGGTAATATAAGAATACATTAAGAGATAAAACACGCAATTGTGAATTTTATATGTCCGCCTTTTAAAATTACCATGCTCTTTAGTTAAATATTCAAAGTTTTAGTACTAGTTTATTTTATAAAAGCTCAAGCCGATATTGTATACTCGGTTTGATTACAAATTAATATTTTTTTGCACAACATCTAATTTCAAACTGTTTTTAAAATGAAAATTTAAAAATTGTGAAACCCGTAAAAAATCTATTACTTGGCTTAATAGCTATAACAAATTAATCAAAATTTTTACATATTTTATAGGTTAATTTTACTTACCTGTAAATTTTCCAATTCCTTCTCCGCCCCAACAGCGAGCGCGATCAACCGTTCAGTCTCTTTCTTCTCCAGCTCCAAGAAGTAATGTCCATCTTTAAGCACTTCACCATTCACTTTTGCGACACCATTTACACCATTCAATTCATTCACAGAGTCATCTAAATCTATCACAGAAACACCATTTGTCACATCACTAGTAGTGTCCTCTTCAGTCTTTTTGGGTTCGGGAATGTCATCACTTTTTTGTGGGGAAAGGTCAGATTTCATACTTTTTCTTGGAGACAGTATGGGTAATTGTGCACGAAATTCGGGCCTCAAATGCCTCAAAACGGGTAAAACTGTTGGATCCTCGGGGCTGGTGGCGTCATAAATGTTTTCACTATCGAAACTCTCGTTAGATTTCCGTGGAGAAAGAATTCTCTCTGTGGGACAATTGAGAGATTTCTCCGTTAGTATTTTAAGGTCGTCATCCTCGCTGGCACTCTTCGTTTTATGACGCTTCTGGTTGAAGAATCCTTGCGCGAGCGCACCGGGCCCGTAAAGACGCTCGACGCGCTGTTGTATGAAACTCTTCATAGGACTGGTGAGCTTTTCACCATTTTCCTTTGTAATTTCTACCCGTTTTGACACTCCATTTGAAGATATTGTATAGGATTCCGATGAAAATCTTGATTCTTTGCCATTCGTCGTAACTGATTGTCGAAAATTTGTTTCCGAATAACTCGACTTAAATGTCAATTCCCTCGCGTTATCTAATTCATCCTTCTGATGGAGCATTGACGCTGCGAAGTTCTTGCTCTCGTTAGAAATGTAGGGACGACTGGTAGTCGTCATGCTGGGTCCTAAAAATTCGTTTTTCAACTGTTTGTTTTCAGCAGCCATATATGCATGTATCGGGGAAGCTATTTGAGGGTCTGTGTGCGCCTTGGAAGGCGCTTTTGTTGTCAAATTATTGCGAGTATCATGAGGTCCGAAGGCTGGTACCAACAGTTTGTTAGCGCTGACCGGAACAGGTACAAGAAGGGAGTTATTTTCGCTTCGATATTGATAAGTATGTGTGATAGGTCTGATAGGCGACGCTTCCCGACTTTTGTTGATATCTTGGCGTAATTTTGAGTCGTATGTCGTTAGATTTGAGTAACCGTTGACTGAACAAGCTAAATTTAAGTAGCTAGGTTTCTTCTGGGGTACTTCGTCACGTTTTTTGTGATGACTTCTGGATCTATGACTGGAAGTGTCTATGTGGATCTTTGGAGGTGGTCTTAGGAGGTTATCAGATTTCCGTGGAGTTGGGGTTGCATCATCAGGTGTCCTCGCTGGTGATATAGGCGCTTGGGGTGTCAAATTATTAGGCTGTAGGTTTGAAGCCGCCCGCTCCTGTATTCGAGACGTGAAATCTCGTATTCGACTAGTCGTGGACGAAGGCGTAAGGAGATTCAAGCTTCCGGACGTAGTATCTGTAACAATAAACAAATCGTCACTTAACGATTAAAATATCTTCCTTTTGAACACAATTATCTAAACAAAACCACAATTGGTTGGCTTCCTTATTTAAATAATACAGCGTACGTCCGCATGCAAAAATTATAAACAAAAAATGAAACACTATGTAACAATACAATTTTAAAAGAAGTTCTTAAAAAGAATTGAATTGATTGGAATATTTAATAGCGTCTTACATAAAAAAGCTAAAAAATAGTCGCACATGTTACACAATACAGAAAATACTGAATTTTAGATGACATTTATAAATAATATAAAATGTCAATAATTGACAGATTACATATTATCACGAGGCCGACTTTTTGTGATTAATTTGTAATGGTAATCTGAAAGTGTGATAAGCAAAAAGGTATAAATGGTAGTTAATAGGTAAATTCTTAATTTTTTTTATACTTTTCTTTTTCAGTTTTACGCAGGATAGGCAAGATATCACAGATGTTGTTTCATTCCATTCTCCACTACAGATATTTCTGTATCTAATATAATCTAGTTTTAATTTTAAAAATTGTCTAATTCAAATTAATAATTTTCACATATAATTTTGAGATTTGTTAGGTTTAGTTATCATTTTTAATGTTTAATATGTTAATTTCTATGTTTCTTATGTTACTGTTTGGTTTAAAAAGTTTTAGTAAATAGATGCCCCATGTGCCAAGACACAAATTTCTTTATAGCAAAGAATTCAAATTAATTTTAATTGAAATAACATACAAATTCAGTTGGGATCTCTACTTGGGAGACATTTGGCTACCTTCTTTTTGTCAGGGTCAGCAGAGGAAACTCAGTGTTAAGACACTCCATTCCGCATTTTCCGACGAATTCTGGAGACATTGCTTGTTGACTAGCGGAACACATAGCGGCGCTTTGCTCAAACACTAAAGCAAAGTAATTAAAATATTACATATTTCATTTCCTCGAATGGGAATTGAACCCAGACCCAGTTGCATTTCCAGTCACACTTTGTGTTTTTGACCCAGAATTAGGCTCGACCTATCTACCTATCTATTTTGTAGATTTATTTAACCTACTTTAAAAAACAAGGGATTGCATTTGACACCCATATTTTATGACAATTGATTTCTCATTTTTTGTACAATAATTTCAAAATGTATTTTATTATTTGATAGGATATACTCCCAAGGTATTGTCATTTCTACCAAATAAGGAAAAAGTGATCCCAAGGAAATTGAGGAATTCTGGTAAACTTTCAAATTTTAAATAGAAATCTGTCTATATATTTTGGATGATTTCTTATAATAATTACAATATATGTGCTTCTTGTTTTAGTTAAATTGAAGTTAACGTTTTTGAGTGACCTAATACACATTTTCCTATCAGTATTTTTCCAGATGTTGAAGGATATTAGAAAAACCATTATACAAGAGTTAGGTAGCAAAAGAAACAAAACTTAAAAGCAATTAAAAGATAATGTTTTATTTTAATGTCTTTCAGTCAGGTAATGCCTGAACAGATAAATATAAATACTAATGTGACTGTGTTATGATTCATTTTGTTATTTTATCATGTATGTATAAATTATTTACAAAAACTATCTTTTAGAAATAGATTTTATAAAATATTTGCAAGATTGATAAAATATTTTATTTATTGGTTTTATTTATACAATAATTATCATTTTTAATATCAGTTAACTTTAATCCTTGTTTCCTATGTTATTTTATTCATGTATTGAATGGATAAAAAAACAACACAATCTGATTTACCAAATTTAAAGAAGAATAAAACTTTCCCTCAAGCATGAATCAAGCCCACAACCGTTGCATTTACATTTGGTTCAGTTCTTTAACAATGTAAGACATCTACAGTGGTACAATGGCTACCATTTACATCATTACATAAAATAAAGTAATTAGAAATGACAAATGGGTATTTATATTCTAATGTTAAATAGTCATACAACAAATTATTTTAAATGACCATGTGAAACTTGTCTTGTCTCATATAGTAAGGATATGAGCAATCTCCCCTTGACCTTGGTGCATTGCCAACATTAAAATGTATCATATGCAATGTAGTGCATTATTAAGTTGCACAGTGAAACTATAACACTAGTATAAATGTCTTTATACTAGGTTCCCAGGTTCCCTATAACTATCCTGTTATGTGAAGGATACAATTTAAATTAAAAAAAAATAATATAAGATACAAATTTGTACATGCTGCTTTGCCTGTGTGATCAAATGGAAATAACTAAAAGTTGTGTTTGACACAATATATAACAAGCATGGGAAATTACTCGGACTGCAGATACAGTGGGTTAATAAATTGAAAGTATTAACATTATGCAGTATGGCCCACAGCCTTCCTCAATGAGTGTACTGTCCAAAACAAAAACAATTTTTCAATTTGAAGTAGTAGTTTTTGAGTTAGCACATCAGCCTGTTTAGCTTTATAATATAAAGTATGCATTATATATAAATTTTAATTACTTTGTACTTACATACAGAAGTTTGTTACTAGAACATTTTCTGCTAATAAACATCTGACTTCATTACTCATATACAAGAAAACCAATTAAAGCTATAACATTTTCTTTAACATACCTTAAGAGGCACATGCAGATTTCAGCTATATATGGCAATATCAGTATGATTGTTATATGTAATATTGTTTTTTACATGTATCGATCTAATAAAATTTTATATTACATGACACACTACTTCACAAGCTTACTTTTCTACACTTATAACAAGATATTTTTTAGTGTCGCGAATTACTTATATAAATACAAAGTAAAATAACGAGTAGCGTTCCACACGGCGAACAATGACATACTACGTGCACGTTTTGAAGAGTAATCGCGTTATTCATCTTAATCGAAACAATAAATATAATTTGATGACGAATATGCTACAACTGTTTAGATTTTTTTTGAAAAGGAAAACGTAGGTAGATATTTATTTAAATACAAAATTAACATAGTAAACACAAGTTAAAGTTACTTACCGATATTTCAATAACCACAGAAACAAATTACACAACAATTAAAAACAATTAATTTAAATAAAATCACAATATTTTATAACAAAAAAACACTACATAAATTTTAAGGAACGATATTGCAATAAAGTCCGTCACTAATGTCACTTTTTATTTTTTTTCTCGAGACGTCACCCTCAGACAGGACAAATTACGGCCGGTTCCGTTCCGTTTCACGGTCGGCGAGCGTGAATCTTGTTTATTAAAACATTCAAAGAATACTCCTTGAATTAAATAGATATAACGATATTTAAATGAATATAATATATTAAAAATAAGTGTGCGATTATATACGCGCGTATCGACAAGTGTGTAGACGCCAATGACCGAACGAGTGAGAAGTGCGTAGGAAGAACCGAGGCCGATGTGTTAACGCGACAGCGTGTGTGTGATCTTTTGTTTGCAATATGCAATTTTCAATTTGCATTGTATGCTATTTCTATATACGACCCAATTATTTAAATCATATTTGATACATTGATTTATATTACTTGTTCGCGTGACCGTTATTTAAAAATATATTTATAGATAGATATTATGCAAAAGACCTTGAAAATCCTAAATCGGCGAAAACTTTGCAACATGTTTTCCTTTTTTTCAAGTAAACATTTGCAATATTGTATAACACAATAGGCAAATTGAGCAAGATATGTGGGCTGGATCGTTTTTAATTTTACATGGTTCAACGCAAATATTTCTTTAACTTCACCCATCTCCCATTTTGTTACGAAATAAGTAGAAATGACCTAGTGTTGTCTGTCCTCTACTTTTAACCAAATTTAGAAATACTGGAAACCTTTGTTTATAAAGACAAGCAAAATCTAAATATTATATTCCGACACAATCCCCTGACCGTCAGACTGAAGCCGTCATGGCGAAGTACACAATAATTCTGCGAATGTAATCGCGACAGTTGTAGATTCGATTTCCACTCGGGAACTTCGAATTAAGATTGAACACACGTACTGATTTTACGATCGGATATTATCTAACTGCATAGCGTTTATGGATAAAATCAAACCGTTATCCTTAAAACTGATACTATATATTTAACAATCTTTTTGATATTAAGACAAACAACCTGCCTACGAATGTTGAAACACGTTTGTTTCACAGAATAATTTAGGCGATCGTGTTCTAGATACCACTTGCGTCATCCTGCGCCTGTTCAGTGTGACATATACTGTTGGCGTTCGTTTAGGTTTAAAAATATATTGGTTTATAATTAACTATAACAGAAGTGACTTGACTTCTGTTGCTTAACAATAATTAAGAAAAAACAAAATAAACTACTTATTATAATGTAATAATAATTCGATTCAAAAATCTAAAGTTAAAAATTTAAGAAAATCTTTTAAAAAAATACTTAATAATTGTATAAGTAAAAATCCCGTCAGGTTTTTAATTTTGCAAAACAACTATAAAAGTAGAATTAGCGCAAAACGATGTTAAAGAGATAGCGTGTAAAGAACCACATTAATTAATTTTTACGCGTGGGAGTGTTTCACAATTTATCATAATTATAAAGTACATTTATATTAAAATTAATTACAGAAATTACGCGCATCAATTTAAAATATTGTTAACAATTGCATTTTGGGAATAAAAGATTCATGCTATTGTCATAATATAGCTTTCTATTCATATAAAAGAATAATAAAAAGATAATTTGACAAAATATAATAATATTGTTAATATGAAATTATATATTTAAAAAATGATCGTCGCGGCACAATGTTGTAGGTTCTATTCTCGTTCAGGGAAATTAATTTCTTTCATTTCCTCGCTCCGGTAACAAGACAAGGCGTGCCGTTGAGTTTCTCCACCAAAGACGCAATGGAAATGGAGCGAAATTGTAGAAGCGAAGTGTCTCAACGTAAAGTTGACCTACTGTATGAATGTGGGATATAACGTGAAGCTACAAAATGGCATCATGACATAGTTTCCTTTCTGAAGTTTCCTGACTGAGCCCAGAATCATAGATTATTACAGTTTCTTAAGTATAACACGTCCTGTTAGATCAATAACGGCGTTAAACTCCAATAAACGGTAAGAAATTGTCGCATATTTGAATCGTTTTTGACTCGAACAGGAAGAAACTCTTGACTTACTTAAAAAAAACTTTTGCTATATAAAATAATAAATTAATAAATAAGTATGTAATTTATTTGCAGGTTAATTTATATAATTGAAATGTTAATACATATTGTATGAGGTATATTATTATCGTGTGCAGTTAAATCGCTATAATGATACCCTAGAGTTAAATTGTTTAATACGCTAAGTAACTTGTACATTTTTTAAAATTTAATAAGTCACTTTTAATTAAGTAATAACAATGACGGTCAAAGAAAATAAATAGAAAACAAGAATTATTCATGAAGAATATTTATATAAGCAACTAAGAAATCAACTCTACATATTCTTTGACAGAAGAACAGTCTATGACAGTAAAATACCAACTTCACGCTGCCCGCATATAGCAAGGAAGACGAAGGATACAGAATGTTAAACCACTCCGTTCTCCACGCTCCACGATATCACTCACTGTAGTGGCGGAAATCAACGCCGTTTCGTCGCTTCGTCTTGTTATAAGAGCGAAAGTAAGAGAAAATTATTTATTTCTCCGAGTAAGAATCGAACCCACAAGTCACAACCCACATTTACAGTCAGATAGCCACATTATGCGTTTGGATATGAAAAAATAGTAAACAAAGCAAGCAAAATTTTAAACTTAATATATCGTTTTCACATTTAAAATATGGGATTTTCAAATTTAAAACACACATATATATTAGGTACTAAAATAAAACGTAACACTTTAGTAATTACAAACACGTCAATACGTTATGCAAAGTAGTATTAAACCCTTGGAGTTATTAGACTGCATACTTATGCATTTTGCATATATTATAGAGAATAGAATCTGTTTCAGACATTTGTATGATTTATGGTGATAGCTTCACGCTGTATCTCGAATACAGCAGAACAGCCAGGAACCTAGCTAGTGTTAAGACACTCCATTACCCACGCATCTCCCAATTTTCGAGACATATAGTTTTTAGTGGCGGAACTCAACGCCGCGTATTGTCTTGGTACAAGAGAATAAAAATTGAAATAATTAATTCTTGCAAGTGAAAATCCATTGCGCGAACGTCGCGCTTAAGAATGTAGAGCGGCCGCGATGGCAGCATTGACAATAGTATAGAGTTTAAATTAAGGCAATTATTCTAGTACCTCACTTAATTAAGAATTAAAAAATTAAAAAAGGAAAAGATTACCCTTTCTTACCGTATTTTTGTCTATTTAATAAGTATAAATAGCAACGCAGTGTGATATTTTTTCGGTTTATTTATGTATGAGTATACATATAATATTATAAATTAAAAAAAAATTGTTCTTTATTATTCATTTTCCATTTTAATGGAACAATATTCTACTGCACAATTTAATATGTAATTGCATATATTACAATGTTATTACCGGTACTTAGTGGACCATACAATTTTACCGTAACTTTTAAATAAAAATGCACACTTCGTCTTAGGTAAGACCTAAGTAGTCATTACTTTTCAGTTAATAAAAATCTTTCACATTATGTATATATATATATATAGAGTGAATACCCCCGTGTACCTAAGTGCCACAAATTTTTATTTGTTTTAGCATTTTGTTTTGATTGACGCTACTCCTGCATATAGCAGAAAGTACAATAAATTACTCTCCTTAGTAGAAATCGAACCCACAAACATCATGTGTACAGCCAGCTATGATGGCCCACTGTGATATGATTGCCTCCACCATTAGTGGAGACATTCCGTTCCCTAAGCATGACAGGTTGCGGAACTTGCGGAACTCAACGCCGAGCTTTGTTTTGTTATCAGACCGACCGTAACAGAAACAAATCATTTCCTGAGAGGGAATCGAACCCACAATCGTCGCGCTGTGCCGCTGACCCACGACTTCCTAAGCTACGTTATAAAAAACATATATAGGGTAAATTAGTTTATTTTTAATTATTATCTATATATGAATCTAGTCTTTTAGGTCAGTGGACAATATAAAAATAGTGGTTACCTTATTAACTCTCCTATTAAACAAAGTTTAGTTATAATCTACCTATATCCTCATATTATAATAAAAAATAAATTTGTATTTATTATAATATAATTTTTATTTTTATTTATTATAAAATTATAATAATAAAATCAAAAAAATATATAAATACAAAAAATATTATTGAATTCTATCGTTGTCTTATTGATTTTCTAAAATGTAAAATTTCAAAATAGAGTTAATAATAGCCTATAAATAATAATAACAATTTAGGTATTTAGAAAAAATATAGTTATGTTGTTAGTTTGGTTAGACGCGCGATATAATTAAAATTTATCTATTTAAATAACTTAGATGTAGGGTACTTTATTATCTATACTCTATATTCTACTTTAAAGAAATAAAAATATATCGAAAAAACAGTATTTGAAAAAAGAAATGATAAATATATGATGAGATATAAATGAGACGGCGCAGCGTCTGTCTGTAAGCGCGCTGGTTCTGGGTACGATTCTCACTAAAGGAAACAGATAACTTTATTTCCTCTCTCTGGCAACAAGTCAGAGTGCGATGTTGACTCAATATTTGTAAATTGAATAGAGCGTGAGCAACGAAATGTATTAAATTGTCACACAGATAGACAGACTGACTCTACCGTCTGTTTATCCTGCTATATGCGGGAAAAGAGTGAAACTAATCTATGTAATGATAAGTTATTAATATAAAATCTACCAAGAAAGTTTCAATCTGTATTATTAGAAAGTAACACTGTATATTCAAGCTGTAATAATATTATTATAATAATAATAAAAAAATAGCTGACACTGAACAATCAAGAAGCATTAAAAATGAAAGGTGAAAGTAAAATAAAATAAAAATTAAGAGACAATATATTTTATTATGAAAATAATATGAAAAATTGAATTTCATTACAATGCAACGCAAGACATTTTACACCACTAGACAGTTAATTGTTTATTGCAGATTTTATACACTTTCAAGTATTAATGTAAATTTGGTTTTTATTTTAAAATAACTGCAAAACGATGAAAAATATACGTTTAATAATAAAAAATATATTTTATGTATTAAATTTTATAGAGTACACAATTTTATTGTTAAACCATAATATATTAATAAAAGAAAAATATCTATTCAATCTGCAATAGACAAAGTCTAAGTCATGCTCACACAACACACACAAAATTACCTGAGAAATCTGTACTGGCGTCCACGTCCAGGGAACAACTGCCGATTGAGTCTACGGACTTATCCATCACTTTTACCACCAATTTCTTCGAAGAACTCTTAAGATCGGATTCTTTAACTTCAATTTCGTATGCTCCTATACTATCCAAATCATTTGACTCACTATGTAAGGAATTGGGCACCTTTATGTCTGAATTGTCGGTGTTGATTGTCAGTATCGAGTCAGGATTTAAGGGTCCATCATCAGGTTTATCCAAAATCAACGTGCTCTGACTGGTAAAGTTACTTCGTATTGGTTCTATGTATTCAACGTCGTCATCATACACGAACAGCTGATTGGAATGCCCGCTTGTGCCTTGTGCGTCCGTCGCGTCCGCTGGTACGGCGTCAACAACCGTTCGCTTATTTAGACTTTTATAAAAGTGATTCTCTAACTTCTCCAACTGTCTTTTGGTGTCCGACTGCTTTTTCCGCACGGAATCTATGATGACGGGCAGGTTCAGCAGGTCTGGCGTTTTTTCGCCGTTCGATCGCTTGAACAACGGTGAGTCATCGCTTTCCAACTCGAACCGTTTGTATTTAGATGATACGTAATCGTCTACGGATGATGTATCAGATTTTTTCGAATCAAAAAACGTGTCTAATGAAAAGAATGATTTTCGTTTTTTCTTCGGTTGGCTCGCTTTATCAAAATTTGACGGCAGGAATGGGTCTCCAGATTTATATTGCACGCAAATGTTACTTGTATTCACTAGAGATTTCGGTCTGGATTCTTTTGGGATGCTCAACACGCGATTAGTGTCTATTTTCCGTGAATCTAAACTAAGTGTTTTTCGAAATCTCTCGTTGAGATCAAGTAAAAAATGTCTCCGTTCAGTCGATTTTGGTGTTACGTTGTAAGAATATTGTTTGCTGCTCGATGGTTGGACGTCTGGAATGTGTTCTGTATATTTGAACTCTATGTCATTTTCTTCTTTTTTGTTAGACCCATAAGGCTCTGATGGGCATAACGACGATTGTCTATTTTCTGGCCGATGAAAGGAAAACGACCCTCTGTTAGACGACGATATCTTTCTGTCGCATATGCAACTGCCTACACAGCTTAGTTTTATACAAGGTTGGTTATCTGGTTCTAAGGATACCTCATGGCTGGTCTTTGGAATGTACGTGTCGGGTTTATGTTTGTGAACGAGCAAGTCTTGTCTGATTTTCTCGAGCCTCTCATCTCCACTTAAGCCTCGGGTGTATTTTGATTTTGGGGGGCGGAAAAATCTAATAGATCCCGACGAATGTGGGTCAGTGATTCGCCGTCTACCAAAGAATGGAGAATCGGAGATTTTGTTTACTCCCAGAAGGAGTACAGGTGACTTTTTATCCTCTTCATCCGGCAAATCGCTGTAATAAAAAAAATAGGAGTTTTATAAAATTCATTTCTAACTTACAAAGGTATTTTATACATTTTTAAATTTAAATAAATAAAATGTAGTAAGTGCAGTTAGTGTTAAACATTGTTAGCCCAACCATATGTTAAACAAAATGAAAACAAATAAAACCAAAAACAATAAAAAAAAATCATACTTACACCAAACATAAAAGGTATCACGATCCTAGCCATTATTTATACAGATTATTCACATACTCGAAATATGTTTAAACAGCACTAAGTTTTATTTTGGTTTTAAATAACAAAACGGTATAAAGTTACAATGAAAGTCATAACAACCTCTGTAAAAATAAACTATAAAAATATTATATTTTCAATATTAATTAAAAAATCAAAAATAATATTAAAAATCAAAATTAAGTAATTCGTATCGTGAGAAAATTTCATATATACAGCCATTACAAAGATATCTTAGTCATCTTTATGGAACATAAGTGATTTACAATTTATGTGCACTACATATCAACTAAGAGTAGAGCTGTGAATTGTGAATCCATTAGTGGGACAGTATTTCACTGTATACGCAATTGGTTATGGGTTCATTTCCGTCCGACAGCCCTAACTTTTATCGGTAAACTAAAAAACCCGTAAAACACCCCAACTAATACACAGGTCAAGTTTTAGCGTTCTCATTTATTGTCAGTTCCACTTCATCAAATTATGCTTTCCGAAAGCAAACACGAGTCTTAACAGAAAATACCCAAATCCTTGTAAATGTGCCTATAAAATTTAAAGAGTTCCCTCGATGTCTCCTCATCAGATATTGATATGGTCTGGTATTATCCAAATAGTGGTGGTGTTATCCAAAAGGGTTCAGGCGTTTCCGACGAAACGCTGAGCTAAAATAAAGAAAAAAAGATTCCGAAATCCTAATTGAGAACCTCTACCTTTTTTTGAAAGTCGGTTAATAAAAATTGAATCGATTCACAAACGACAAATATTTATAAGTATGTATTTACATTGTGTATAATCAGGGCCGCCGCGGTATTTAAAAAGTAAACACAGTCGCGTGCCTCCATCAATAAATAAAAAACAGTTTCTACAGGGCGTGTCAAACTGCACTAGGTAATTTACCATTTTTAGAATTTTTACTTTACATTTTCTGCTTGCTGATCAAATGGAAGTAGCAGAGAAGAGAAGAGACATATATTCATATGTAGGTGAATGATTCCATGTCCTACCCCAATTAGAGAATAAGGGATACCTTCAACTCACAGCATTACGTTATTATCAAAAAGTACAAAAGAAAGGTTCAAGAAAGAATCTCGCTGTATATCCGAAAATGTGCAATATACTTGTACATAGGTAAAAAAATATTCTTTGGACGGCCACATACACCATTTTGAATAATCAATACACGAACGTCTTCCGGTTTATACATATTTGTAAAGCGGAAATGCGTGGATGCAGTCAGGTTGTATTTAAACACAGCTATAATTAAAATCTTCTTATAAATGGTCATTTAAAATCAAAACTGCCACTTAAGTGTTCTTTATTTTTATTTCAATGATGAATCTTATTAAGGCTTTCATGGCGCAACGTCTGACTCGTGAGTCGGTCGATCGGCCGGCTGCGGTTGTCGGTTCGATTCCCACTCTGAGGAACGAATTCTTTTTGTTGTGTTGTATATCATTTTGTATTTTTTTTGTATTTTTGCAAAGCATAGCGTTGAGTCCCGCCGCTTTACACGCAATATTTACAAAACTGCGCGGTGCGTGGAAAACAAAGATATTTTATGTAGCCTATTCTGCCAACGGCGCACACAGCGTGAAGAAATAAATAATTTAAAAGATGAATCGTTTTTATAACTTTCAATGCCGCACTTCAGCATAAATCAGAACAACTCCATTTTACAGACGACGTGGGTTGAATGGCGGAAATAAACGCCGCGCTTTGACATTGATCTGTCAGATTAGCAAAACTTAAAATATAACTGTAATCTACCTGCAGCCTCACCCCCGCTGTCAAATGAAAAAGACTATGAACGAGGTGACTCTGACCGCAATAAAAATATAGCCTTCCTTAATTAAGAGACAATACACAAAGATTTTTTAAAACTCGAACCGAAGAAGATATATATGTAAATATTTCTGTACAGAAATCGAAATTAGAAATGAGGCCAGAATGCCTCCAGATTTCGTCGGAAAGTGGCGAACGAAGTGCTTTATTAGTCCTCTGGGATACGGCGTGAAGCTGGTAATCTTTTAAGAGAAAATGAATCTTTTACTCGCCTTAAAGATTAAGAGAAAACACTACGGAACTCTAAATACATCATGTTAACAATATATTACATGAGGCGTAAAAAATCTTTATTAATCTCTAGAACGATCTACAGTTTATTGCATTAATCCTTTCTTAACCGTAGCAATTGGATTAGATGTGAAGTTATGTGTTGTACCTATACATGGTTCTTCTGTGGCTTCCTTTTCTTTAAAAGAATCTTCTCGAAAGAAGAAATTTAAACAAAAATGGGGTTTTTGATGGATATTCTATTTTTTTATAAAATAATACCAAATAAAAATATAAAATCTATATTAATATTATTTTTGAGTTTATTTTATAACAGCGTGAAACTTAAAAAGGTCCTTAGTTGAGAAAAAACAGTCAGTTCTTCTCTTTCTTTTGATGTATTTAGCTATAGGTGATCTGTAACTCACAGGTAGATTGAATCTGCACCTGGAACACGTCTCCTGCACATATCGACTCCAATTTAAGTTTAGAACAAATGTCGCTATGTGTTCAAAGTTGTAAAAGTTCGATACTTTAAATCATGAAATATAGAATAATTATCATTTTAATGACAAAAGAAACATTATTTGAAATATAACAATTTAAAAACAATAAAACTAAATCCAAGTTATAGCGCAGTATTATAGCTATAAAAAACGAAACACTTGCAAGTCACGAGTCAATTAAGAGTACGATAACTTCTTTTGTGTAACAGGAATGATCGTTTAGATCAATGATCCTAGGTTCAATGCCGGTTTGCAGAAATTATTTTAAGTAATGTAAAGTCTAATGTTTTTTTCTTAGTTTTAGTGTTGTGGCGCAGGGACACAAAGTGTGACTGTCAACCGATTGGTTGTGGGTTCGATTCCCAGTCGAGGAAATGAAACAATTGTTTCAAATTTATATTTCCATTCCTTTGCTCCTGATATCGAGGGAAACGGCGGCGTTGAGTTCCGCCACTCGACATGCAATGCCTTCAAAATTCGGCGGAAAGCGAGAAACGGAGTTTCTTAACATCAAGTTTCCCTATCCTACTATGTGCGGGATACAGCTTGAAATTGATTACAGTTCCATACAACAGACATGACTTTTTGCCATTTTTCTATAAAAACTTAGACAAACTGGAGTTATAAAAGATTTTTTGGTGGCGAAAACTGATAGAGTAAAGTAATCGGAATATGTATACGGAACCCACTGTGGACGAGTGCAACTCACACTCCGCGGACAATTCGAACCCACGGCCGTCTTGTTGACAGTCACACGCAGTGCGTCTGCGCCACAACGGATCGTAAGTATAATCAGCATAATAAATAATCAATCAACAAGTTTTTAATGTGAGTAATTTTTATCTCTCGCGATATAAAACAGGAGCACATTAGAATATTCAGGCCTGTATTTACACTATACTATAATCGCTCTTAAGTCTGAGTTCGATCTTGAGATGGAGTTTTCATCCATAGATGTAGAATTTAGGAAAGCCCACTAAAGTTATATGTCGAGGTAATAAAAAGACAAAATCCAATGGCGGTCTATTGAGTCACAAACTCAATCTTATTGTGATCAATTGAGAAAATTGCTGTTATTGTACTTCAAATTGAATTACATCTTGACAGTCAAGGGCATAGTAAATCATTTAATGATTTGGCTGCTATGGCAAAGTGGCAGTTAATAGTAGAGTAGTTCAAGGTTCAAATACAAATGTAGCTTAGACATTTACTTCTTCTCTTTTGTAGTTAAGACACTTTCATGAAGACATTTCTGATCCCCGCTTTTGCCTCACTCAAAATAACTCACTCTCAAAAAAACTCAAAAATAATTTATGTCCTTGAATGGGAATCTAACCCACAGCGTTCACAGTCGCACGTTTGTGCTCCTATGCCACTACGGGCCTCATAAAACATTTTGTAATACAACATTCACAGAAACACACAACCTCTACCTTCAAAATCGGTGTAAATTGTGTAAATATAAGCATCGTGAGAAACACACAAAACGTCAGAGAAAGCCGCCTGCACCACGAGAGGTCGCACCTGCGTACTCTCCACGGCACGAGTCCGCATCATCGAGGATTTCAAAGTGTTTTCGTCGTGAAATCGCCGCGAAATCCGCCGGCGCACAACAGCGCCGCGCGAGATACTGGACCCACAAGCTTTCTGGCGCCACTGCGCCAAGGACTGCCTGTGCAGGCCCATAGTGAAATTTTTGTGATACAGACACTAGAGGATGAAGGGTCGCAGCGGGAAGAAGCGGGACCGCTCCCGCTTCCGTACCCACTCCCCTTCCCTCGCTACTTCCGCGAGTGAACAAACCGGCCGCGCGTCTGCCGCCGGACCGTCCGCCGCGATCGCGCACGCGACTGAGCGCTCGACCGCTCCCGACTCCGCCGGAGCCCCATGCCTACGTCTGGCAAGGGAGAGCAAGACACCGGAGGCGCATGCTGCTGCCATGCGTTCCTCCGGCGTTCCAATGCCACCGCCGCCAAACCAAACGAAGCCAAGTACACATAAAACGCAACCACACTCCTCGCTGTTACAAAGCGACGGGAAAACCCAGGCTGGATCCAACAAAAACCTACGGTCCGCACCAGAACCGGACAATTATACGGTGGCCGAGTCACGGAGAACAAGTGACGCAGCCGACAGAGCCACCGACTCCGAAGAAAAGGCTGAGTCGGCCGTAGGTGGACAAGCCGCATCCGCCGATGTATGGCAACTGATGCCTCCCGAGATGTGGCCTCGGGGGGAGGAATACGATGACATACTTCGTGAAATTGAGTCCCCTAGCATAGGAGAAAAAGGACTTGAACAGAAACTTAGCATCAGCAATGCCCTATATGAAGAGTATAAAAGATGGCTCCGTATAAAAAGGGCCGAAGTCGAAGCAAAGAGACGAAAGTTCACTGTTGCTTTGTTCGACCGCGCATCCCCACCCCCACGCACGAAGTGGCCTCGGGGGCGGGAATACTTGAACTTACTCTTAGAACTCTATGTAGATCAGTCCCTATTACAGGAAGAACAGGAATACAGAACTTGCAGTGCCTTATTTCAAGAATATGAAAAATGGCTCGCAATACAAGAAGCCGAAGTCGTCGCCAAGAGGAGAAGGATCTCCGGCGACGAACTCGCTCATTCGGATCCAAAGCGGGTGTGCGCGTCCGGCCGCGCATCCCCCCTCTCACGTACGATATCGCCTACGTCTGAAGACGAAATTGCTCACTCAGATACAATGCGGGTGTGCGCGTCCGACCGCGCATCGCCCACTTTTGCTGACGCAGCCCGAGCTTCACGTACCGCCGCCGCTGGCGCCACTGTTGCCGCGCCTGTGCGTACTGCCGCTCCCGGCGCTGCCGTCGCCGCACCCTCGACAGCTGCCACAGATGGCGCTGTCGCACCGGACAAGAAAAATAAATTTAGAATTCCGCCTCTAGTGGTGGAGTCCATGCCAAACTGGACCCTCCACTTCAAAAACCTGCGGGCCAAGCTTGGCCACCCTCCAAACGCGCGCCCATTCGGCAAGGGCGTGCGATTTTCACCCAGCTCGGAGGATGAGTACCGCACTATACAGCGGTACCTCTCCGAGCTGGAGAAATCGGAGAACCTCTCATGGTTCTCCTACGGACTACCTGCCGAGAAGAGTCGTAAGGTGGCCATCAGGGGGCTGCCTTCGTCGACTCCTCCCGACGAGATCGTCGAAGCCCTGCAGGAGCAAGGCTTCACAGCTGAGTATGTTCGTCCGATTCGCGCAAGGAAGGGTAGGCCGGGCTGCCTTTTCTTCGCGATTATCAAGAACACTACTAATTTCGCGCCAGCTATCTTCCAGGTGACCGAACTACTGTCAATGCCTGGTATCAAAATCGAAGCCTGGAGGATAAAGGGGGGCCCCGCGCAGTGTCACCGCTGCCAGGGCTTCCGTCACTCCAGCCACGGTTGCCACAGGCGGCTCGCGTGCGTGAGGTGCGGGGAGGAGCACCTCGCCCGCGACTGCCCGCGACCCAAAGAAGAGCCAGCAACCTGCGCCAATTGCGGGGGTCCCCACCCCGCCAACCACTCCGCGTGCCCGCAGCGTAAGCGCGAGGAACGCAACAGACGTGCGGGCACTACTGCCCTCACCCAAGACTCCAGAACTAAGAAAAAGGCGGCACCGGCCACCGCCGCTACGGCGCAGTCGGAGCCGGTAGCCGCAGCGACAGCGACGACCAGCCTTATGGCCCCCGCCAACCCACCCTCCGTGAGGGGAGGCGGTGGCGGTAAGCGCAAGAAGAAGGGAGGTAGGAGGAAGCGGCAACAGGATGCCGGAACCTCCCTCCCCTCCACCGATACCGATGAAGACCAAGCAACAGAGGCCGTCCCTGAACCGGCCCGCGCTACCTCCACGAGAAGAAACAAAAGACAACACACGCAAGCGACCATGCCTGCGCCCACTGATTCGCCATCCATCCCGTTGGTTAGGGCCATCGGCGCCCTCCAGGAGGTCCTTGTGGCCATACAGGAGGGTCGGGACCCTATCGCCGCAGTACTCCAGGCCTTACAGCACCTTACCAGGTAAGCTAGTGCCTCCCAGGGGATATCCTTACCTTACCCAAATGCCAATTCCCGAGCTGCTCCTTTGCCGCTGGTCACCTAGCTGGGCCTCCCACGGGTAACCGTGGGTCTCACCTGGCTGGGCAGTTCCGCGCAAGGAGCACACAAGCTCATCCCACATTTGATACAGTCCTTCCAAACCTATAGAAATTATCCAATTTTTACCCTTTTCCCCCCTGGCCCCAGGGCCAAACCCCAATGACGCTGTGCCTGGTAAGGCCGGCCGCTAGAAACCACGGGTAAGTGGGCGCAAAGCCTCGGAACCGTTTCCTGACAGATGGGGGTCGGAGGAAAGAATTTATCAACGGCAACAAAACGTCAATAAACGTAACATAATACGAATATGTTAGAAAGTGTTTCTTTCAGTACAATCAACTGAGTGTACCATTACCGAGTTACTTTCGATATTGAATAGAAAGTATGCGTTTCTATACGTTTTGTTCGCGTTCATTTAGTTTTATTTAGTTTCACTGTGTGATGGATGCTATTATAATTAGTAGCGTTATAGTCCAAGCGGAGGGCTGTACACGCGACGGTAATGGGTTCGATCGTCGATGATGGGGAAAGGGAAGTAAGTATATTTTCGGCAATTTAAGTCTCATTTCTCTAATAGACCGTTGTGGCTCAACGTCCGGTCGAGCTATATGAAACTTTCAGGATTTTTTGGGGAAATTTGATTGGTGGAAAACCTATACTACAAACAATCTTTGTAATCTATATAATAGTTCTTGAAGGATGAGAGAAACTGCGGATAAAAGCTATTCCTATCTTATCCTACTTCCTAATGATGTCATAATTGTAAAAGCTTGTGACATCGTGATCCGATGTTTGTTTTATTTTCAGACAATAACTCAATGAATAGATATAGAGAATAAAATTACAGTTTATGTAAGCATTTTATATAGTTTAAGTCGCTAGTATTTTATAAACACAAACTCTCAAGAAACTTGAAAGTGAGATATCTTTACAAAACTTTAACCAACAATTAAACGAGGAAAGTTGTTCAAAGACAAAAGATAACTTTCAGATCGTGTGAACTGACTTTATAAATAACACTTCTCATAACACTTATTTGGTGCAACAATCACGTATTCTTGGTCGGTTTGTCTGTGCGTTTGTTCACGTTAATCTCAGAAACGCCTTAACCGATTTATTTTTTTGTCAAACGACCTATTTTATTTTTTTTTTTTTTATGGGAGAGGACAAGGCAAACGAGCGTTCGGGTCACCTAATGGTAAGTGATCACCGCCGCCCACGACCCCATGCAACACCAGAGGAGCCACAGGTGTGTTGCCAGCCTTTAAGGTGGAGATGAAGGGCACCGGGGCCCGGCATTACCTAATGCGAAACGCAGTGGCAAGGGCCACTACTTCACGCCGGTTTTAAATGCCGGGGGTGGTATTAAATCCGGTCGAGTCTGCCCATGCGTGTTGCCATTACTGGCGACGTGACTCTACCACACGTACTTTAGTCGCCTCTTACGACACCGACAGTACCAGGGTGATCCTATTCTAAGCCGGGACCACACGGCTGAAAATTATTATTATTCTTTATATCTTTTTCTGTACAGAATTGACTTTTCTATCCTTTTATTATATATAGAGAAAATAGTTTTGTTTTATTTTCATTAATAAAGATTCCATCGAGTAAGAAAACTTTAAATTTAAATTCGAAGTTAAGTTATCGAAATTAAATTATTTTATTTAAAACTAGTCCGTTCCGTCTAACCCGCTCATTTCTCTTTCGGATTTTTTTTCTTAATGTAGTTTTTTCTTTGCTTTCAAATCTTAAAATTAAGCCAAATTATGTTTTCTACCGTCACAAAGTCAGGGTGGAGAGCTAGTGAAACGTAAATATTTCAACCGTTCACTCAATTCTAATCTCCCGTTAAAATTGTCCACAGCATTATGAGCAACGAGTAACGGAATAACGAACTGTTGTAGACGGTTATGGCTGGATATCAGTTAAAAAGAAAGTTATTTTATGTGTTTTAAGTTAAGTTTAAGTAATTATGTGTATTACGGCAAAACTCAATCCTGCACCAAAATCTTTTCCATAATGCAAAAATGTACATAATACACTTATAATTTATTTTATATTCACGCTTTATCTCGCTTACAGGAGGGAAAGAAGATAGAAACCCTACGCATCGTTAAATTTTCTGACCATAGCGTGGTGAGTTGCGGAAATCAACGCGGCTTTTGCCCTTTTTATACCAGAAATTGAAAATAAAAATAACTCATTTCCCCGTAGAGTATACAAACAGTCAGTGTCTTAGTACCAGTGTCATGTAAACCTATTGTAATTCTATAATTATTGAGACCAGTCGCGGCGTAGGGGCATAAGCGTGCGACTGTAAACACGATATGTTGTGGCTACCATTCCCACTCGAGGTAAAGAAATATTTAATATTTTCATTACCTCACTGTTATAACCAGGCAAAGTGCGGCGTTGAGTTCCGTCAATCGATACGAAAGGATTAGTGAAAACTCGAAACGATTCCATCTTATATCTAAACTATGTGGTGCTCTCATAGCGCAAGGGCACAAGTGTAAAAACTACTCAATGGTCGTGGGTTCAATTTCACTAGGGAAAAGAAATATTTATTTATATTTTCATGTCTTCGCTCTGGTAACTAGGCAAAGCCCAGCGTTGATTACCGTCACTCAATACGCAGTACCCAGGGAATTTGACAGAAAATGGTGAACGGTAATGGTGTTTTAATGGAAAGGGAGTGTCTTAGCACTAGGTCTTCGGGTTCCCTCTCCCCCCTCTGCTAAGTGTGGGATACAGCATGAAGCCAACTTATCTCTAAATGACGCAATGTACAAGATCTTAACTTACTTGAACTAAAGTACCGACAAAAGGAACGATTATTAAACTAGCGTTAACAATCTAACGGGATTGAGGAAATTGCGGAAGCTCTAATGTAATTTTTATATGAAGCTACAGCCAGATAAACGTCTCCTATTTACTAATTGAATTGCCCGCAAGTTTTGGTTTGTTAACACGCGGCGTTAGTTTACAAGCAATGTCTTGAAACTGGCCGGTAGGCGATGGCAGTAAAATAAACCACGAAGTGTGACCTTCGACCCGCGCTTCTTGTATGCGATTACAACCCGTCAGTTTAAAAACTTTATAATCTTTTTTTTAATATCTTACTGTAATGATTCCAATTTCGATTTCTATATTATTCTGACAGCAAACACGACTACTAAATCCACATTGTCAACAAAAATCTGCAAAAAGTAGTGTATCGGAGAGTTTACCACTACGGTCCCCGTGCTATGTGCGGGATACAGCGTGATTTCATTCAAACAAGTACTACCTGAGCTGAGTCACTGCTCAGCCACGTTATTACTGTACATTGTTTTATATTGTATAATATATAGTAATAACGTACAACAGATAAAAATAGATGGATCATTTTTATCAACATTACATATTATGTGTTTTGATAACCGCGAGATACAACATATCATCAATGGCTTAATGAAAATGTTTATTAATGCCTGTACGGAAGCCGAAATTAAAAAAATACACGAACTAAAAAAAAAATCATTTTTTTTGGTATTTTTAGCTGGATGAGCGCCATAGTTTAATATATTTTATAAAAAATATTATACAGATAAATGTTTACAGAGCGTGACTGTAAACGCAAGAGTTGTTGGTTCGATTCCCACTTTGAGGAACGAGTTATTTTCATTTCCTCATTCTGGTAACTAAACAAAGCGCAGCGTCGAGTTTCACCGTTCAATACGCAATGTCTCGAGAACTGGACGGTGTATGAGGGATGTGGGTGCCTTAAAATAAGGTTTTCTTACTCTACGTTTGCGGGACATAGCGTGCAACGTGTTTTTTTTATTATAATACATAGAAAATAGAGAACGGAGTGACGCGTCAATTATGATGAAATCGAGTCCGTTCTTTTAAATAAAAACAACTACTTAAGAACCTGTTACATAATATTGTTACAATATATACTACCTATAATATAATTAAGCAAGTTCACCGTTCTAAAAATCATTGTTACGTCAAAATAGATGAAGAGTCAATGACTTACAATTACACAGTGCCTATTACCGTAATCAAAATCTTGAGCAAAGTTTTTTTTTTCTAAAATTATGAAACAACTATTTTTTTTTTCAGCTTCACGCTGTATCCAGTAGGATGGACAGAGGGAGCCTAGTGTTAAGACACTCCGCTACTCCAAATTGTGGAAGCATAGCCTGTTGAGTGGAGACACCAGAGCGAAGAAATGAAAATATTAAATATTTCATTTCCTCGAGTGCGATTCGCGTTTACAGTCACGCCCAGCGCACTAGCCTATTATTATTATTATCTTAAAATCAATGTAAAAAAATGTATATGCTAAAATTAAGAAACAACTATATTTCTTGTGGCATTTATATGAAGTGTAAAGTTAAATTCACAGATTATAAGATAACTTTAACATTTAAAAAAAACCTTTAAATATGATATAAAATTATTATTTAATATTTATATAAATTAAATAAAAGTAAACAAACACACGATAAATATTTGATTATAATATGTCGATAATCACAATAAACAAAATATCAAAACAAACGTTAAATCAAATCAATCGATTAAATAAAAAAAGTAAAACTGAAAACAATACAACCTTAGTCATCAAAACAAAACGAAAAAAAAAAAAGAAAATACTCACACATATCATTCATTTTGAACTACAAAACATTTAAATCATCTTCAATTAACTAAAAAAGACACGTAAACTTCAATTTCACTTGGAATTTCAATCACGAGCACGTAAAAAAATTGTAAAAATAACTAAAAAATATAATTTTCTACACAAATTTAGTTTTTAAAACGCTTTTTGTAGAATATAACGTTTAAATTAAAGAATTTGAATTGACACACGTCTATGCACTGTGGGCGTTTCGACTATATGACGTGGTCCCTTGGAATCGACTACTAAATATCCAAATAAACGAAACTATTGAAATATAAAAGTTATATAGCATCCATTGAAGAATTCCTTAAACAGAAGTTTGTCCTTTACCAGTTCCAAACCAGTAATGTATATGTATTATATTGATATGAATGTATGGTGGGAGGAAAAAGTTAGTGAGTGATGAATGTGAAAGAATAGGAGCCATACAGACAGTGATTATTTGATTAACTCCAACCGACTTCTGAAATATAGGTTTTATGATATCTATATATATATAAAACCCACACGCACATAAATATATATATATATGCGTGTATATATATACATACATACACTATATATTTAAACATATATAAAATTCTTCGGTTCTTAAATGACTGACAGATAATGCACGGACGAAACTATTGGCCTCATTAAGTTGACTTTTGACTTGTAAATTCCTTGAGGAATTCCCGATATTCCTGCAGGAACAGGAGGAAATGGAATTTTTAATTTGTGTTTTCAAGGCAACGCAAACAAAGTTAAGTGTGATAACTAGGTCATAATTCAGACTATTATTTTATTTTCTAGATTTGAGATTTTGGAACCCACCACCGGGCCTTTCTAGAATGGAAAAATGAAAACTATTCTTTATGGGAATTGAATCCACTATCATCATTTGTTTTCTTTTTATATTATGATATTTATAAAGATTTAAAACGATTTTATTAATTTTAGTAACATTAAAATATAAATAAATGAAAATACTCGGAAAAAAATTCAATGAGACATTGGTTGGACACTGATTAAAGTATTTCAATACAGATTTTTATCATTTTAATCACAGAGTAAAAGTAAAAACGAACAAACTTTTACTAATTTTAATTTAAGATTTTGTTTTGTATTCTTAATATAATAGTAATTATTTTTTAAAGCATTTCATATAGAAAAAGAAAAAAAGGGACAGTCATTCTATCATTAAAGGCGACTGTTAGCGCGACGGTTGTGGGTTCGATTCCCACTCAGATTCATATGTTTTTTTTTCATCATATTTTAATATTAGCTCTCTGGTAACACTAGGTTCTCGGGTTCCCTCTGCCTACCGGGCTATGAGCGGGATGGAACGTGAAGCTGAAAAAAAAGAGGTGTATTTAGACGGAAGAAACGATTTAAAACAGATGCGTTAAATTACTCTACCTATACAATTAACAGCTAGCAAGTATATTTTTAGATTAATGTCTGTATTTAAGATTTACTTCTGGACTTCAAAATGGGTAATAAAATGTAAACTATTTCTAAATTTTATACTTTAATTAATTAACGTTGTAAAGTTTTAGAGATACCTCATACATGTTTTCTTTTCTAATCCATTTTAAAAAAAGGAGTTTATCAGTTTGACATGAATCGGAGTTTGAACTATTCATGTACGATATATAAGCACGTGCGGTACAATTCTTTTAATTTCATTAAATTTGTAAATCATATGTTACGTTTGTACGAAAACAACTAAAAATGAAGACGAAATTTCTTGGATGCTAAATATTATACGGAGATATATAGTATTCTAACTTCGAGAACAGTCTAAGTTTCATTGAAATTGGTTGAATAATAGTTTTCTTTGCTTTGTAAGTCTTTAAAATTTATATTATAAAGTAAATTTATTTATAAATTCCTATTGTAGATAAACAAATAATTTTTTTTATGCTTTTATGCAATGATTCAAATGTTTTTTTTTATTTACCAAAAAAATGTACTTCAATTACGTATTCAGTTCAATGTCAGTACCAAGATATATTTTTTTATCAAGAGATAACAAATTCTTAATTTATATTGTAAAATGTCGTAACAATAGTAGTAATACGAAAATAATAAACTACATCTGATAAAATTATAAATTAATCTTTGAATAACAGTTGTTACGCCTGAATATTTTTTTATTTTTTCCCTGATCTCCGTCATTAAATATTAAATAGATCGATAAAGGAAAATTAAAAAACTTACTTATTAAACTCGAATGGGGATCGAACCCACAACAAAGTCGATTTTAGTCACACTTTGTGCCCCTGCGCCGCGACTGGGGTCTTCTCTATATCTCTACGGACCCGTTTACAAAGCGGCAATAATTGCGTCGTGAATGGCCGGACGTTACAATAGTCAATTATTCGCTTATGTCATAGTCATTGTTTCAATCTAATATATACTTCCGAATGCGGGAAATAAGAGAGCGTGTCGTCTATATTTTGCTGGTACTGGCACTTTTTTAACCGACTTTATAAAAGAGTGTAACACTAGAGATTGAAAATTAATTTCATATTTTACAGAAGTGACTGTTAAGAGAGGGAGGACAGTGGACGAGGCGAAGGGGCTATTCAGACAGGAGCGTTTGGCGCTCCGTTATATAGAATGTAAAAAAAATACAATGAGTATTTTAAGTGATGTCAAATAGACCATATAATCTTTTAAATTTTTTTTTCAAGGAACATTATGAGACAAATAATTCATTCTGAAATTTAAAATATGAATATTAAAAAAAACGGCAGAAAATGGGAACCTATTTGGAATGCTCACCACGCATTGCCCCGAAAAATTCGGAGTGTACCACTAACCTCTGCCTACCCTGCGGTATGCGGAATATAGCGTGAAGTAGATAAAAAATATATCATAATAATAACAAGAATCAACAAGAAATTAATTATAAATTAAAAAAAATAATAATATTATCCGAGACTCCCATCATACAGTGAAATCCGAGGACGTATATCTATCAGAATTGGTTCAACACAGAGATAACAAAAGAATGGACATAACAACATACGCGCAAAAAATATAACCTGTTTATTGTATACTTGTGCCAGTACTCATTCGAAAGAATACCAACTTGAAATATTTCTATATATCTTGAACGACTTAACATTAGGCGCAGAAAACGTAATAAGCTGAGCATTTAAACCTATTAAAGAATTAGGGCATTTGGATGTTTTCGTCTTTGGATAGTGAGCTAGTCACATTTTTGTTAATTATTATATTAGCTAGCTGGGTAGTTTGGCAGGGAGAAACTTGTTTTAGGACACCCCGTGCCCATTTTCCACCCGATTTTCAAGACATTGTGCGTCGACTATTAAAGCTAGCACTTATAAACAGTTTTCAACTCTGAAATCGATCTCTAAAATTAAAATAACATCTCAAGATCGCTCTTAAAATCGATCTAAGAGTTGATGGATATTATCGAGTCAAATCTAGAGCTTAAATTGCACCCCATTGCTCGAATAGGGCCCCCCCCCCCCCCCCCCTCTATTGTTTTGTCGGTGAAGTTGAAAACGACAAGTTATTTAATATTGAACTTGGTTCACATTGTATATTTATGTCTTTGATGAGTTTTACATTAATATTTTTTTAGACTAGTGCACAAATGAAAATGTGACATTTGATCATGCCAATGTATATAAGTAAAAGAGAATAAGAACTAAGAACGAAGAACTAAGAGAGAGACCGGTGTAAATTGTGATTCAATTCTTACTGACTGACTGCTAAAATAATAAAAACACTCAAAAACGGTCTAGTTATATTTTATTAGTTTAATATTAATATGTATACATGAATTAATTTATAGCAACACACAATTTATTCATAAAATCACCACACTCAGTAAAAATCATGCAACACTCATTTATTATGTTTTATTTCATAGTTAAATTAATATAATATTTAAAACCTTTCAATATTACCTTCTTATCCAGCGAAAAAATCGATTCGCGCCATTGCGGCCATTTGGTTTTTTCTTCTTCCCCATTTTGACACTCAATACTTCTGACACTTAAAAAATATATATCATTGTCTATGTTCTTAGCACACCACTTAGTTTATATATGGAATAGCACTGATATAAATATAGAAACACTTCGATACAGGACTCTATGGCTTGGCTCTATAAAACATTTTTATTTAATTTAAGTAGACCTCACTATTATCACATGTAACTAACTTAATTTATTTGGAAATATTGATATATTTGTATAGGTTGACAGATAAAAAATACAAATAATTATAGTTTTTCTTAAGGATTTCTTGTATTAATCAGCACAATGTTTTTATTTTCAAAAATAGTTAAAAATTATTTAAATTATTATTAAAATTAACCAACAGAATGGTAAATAAATAAAAAAAGGCGTTAAACAGTAATGCGTGTTGAACGCGCGCGCCGATACTGGCGCGTGGCCACGGACGAAATTAGAATTAAAAAAAAAACACTTGCAACGGGAATGCAGCGGGTGTTCATTTTATTTTGGTTTTACGTCTGTGAATGATTATTTATGTGACATTCCTTTTTTTTATATTATATTATAATTTATATTAAAATAGAGAAGTGACGCTATCATGGCGAGCTTAGCAAATGTCTGCTGCAGTTACTTAATTTTTCAAAATTTATGACAAATTGAGAACGGAGAGGATTTTTTGTGTAGTAGTATGCAGAAAGAAAAACAGAAAATTATATGTATACATACGTTATATTTAAAATACGACGCTACAGCGTTGTACTGCAATATGCGCTATATTACAATATAGCGCAATTGTTTGTTATAGCCATACAAACAATGCTAGATCATGGAAATCGCGCTCATCACATTATAATACAAATATCATACAATACCATTACATACCGGCAACATTTCCTTTATTATAAATTAGAATAAATCCAGTAACAATATTATAATATTGTGTGACAATAACGTTATTTTAATACAATATTTTACTATTGTATTCTTTACAAAAAGAAAAAAAAAACGTTTTTAATTATAGAAATCTTACAGAAACGGAAAACTATGCAAGAAGTAGGCTCAAAAATCCTAGACTCCATTTCTTTTTCTTTCTTATTTATAAGAATGTCACTTTTTTTTCTTTTAGAATGGATATAAATAGAATAGCAATAATAATTATTAAGCAAATTCGGTTTCCTGTTGTACCCGGTACATTTTTTTAAAGGAAAGATAAGGCAATTGAGCGTTCGGTCACGTCAGGAGCTCATGAGCGAAGCAGTAAAGGAGAGATGCCATCTGGCCCACTCGACTTGTGGATGTCCAAAGAAGACAGAGCTCGCCTGATAGTTGTTTGATTAAAAAAAGAAAAAATTAATACAAAATATTCTTTAGTGGAAATTAGACAAAAGATATCGTAGACGAAAATAAACAAACCTAAGATTACGCGCGTGATTCACTGTCTTCTATATGTGTTCAGACGAAACGTCCGATGAAAACAATATTTAATTTATACGTATGTATAGCCTAGCTTATTTGTTTATTTTTATATAGATTGTATTTTCTACCGAAATGACGTTTGCAGCAATTTCAGTTTTGCCTTCGTAACTTGTGGTGTTTTTTTTTTAATTTTAATATATTATTCAATGCTGTAAAATGAAATACATCATGAAACAATAATTTTAATTTAAACCTTGCATTAACGTAATTGAAATAGACACTGAATAAAGGGAACATAAGTGTTGTTTTTTTTGTACGGGATGTGTCAGACAGCAATAAACACATTTTTTAATTCACTTTTTAAATGAAAAACAAAAAAAATATCGTATTTCGTTACAAAATAAAGTAGGTTATAATAAACAAACCACATAAAACCTAATTTCACATACCATTTTCATTCTGAAATTATAAACTTTGAATGGAAACGGCATCTCAAGATCGATCTCAGAGTTGAGAGCGGTATATTAATAATTATATTATATTATATATTAATAATTAACGGACCTGAAAATCGGTAAGCTCTTGGATACGTCGCCATTGTGTCTCTACCACGAAAATAAACAATATAACGTCATAAAACTCGATGCAACGGAGACATTGGCAAGTTACCAGTAGTGCTTTATATTTTATACAGTGCACAAGGCCAGTGCCAACATTGTACAACATACATTTTTTAAAAGAGTAATTAAAATGTAAAAATAATACACAAGTTATATATTTATTATAAGACATAGAATGTATATTTATGTCTAATAATGCATTTCATATATGAAAAACAAAATAATTATTATTTCTACACTACTACGCGTTTAACGTCCATTTATGTAAAATATACGTTGCTTATTTTACATAAATAAAATAAAATATAAACTATATTATATATTTTACTTCCAAAGAAACTTGGCAGGTACGAACAATAAATACAAAAGTACTTAAAAAAAAATATTTACATACAATTAAAATTATATTAACAAACAAACATAAAAAAGAGCACATCTTCCGCGAAACATAAATTGAACACACACACAAGATATATGATGTAACAACCAAAATCACTTGGCGCGACTCCAGCGATACGACATTTAATGGGAATGAGGAAATACAGGAATACTTCATAATTGGCCTAAATTAAGCCTCTGACACATCTAAGTGATGAATAGACGCCATTTTGTCGAAACTTAGTCGCAAAATGGCGTCTGTATTTAACTTTATCTAATTATTCTATTTATTACACTTAAAAAAATATATTTTAAGTAAATTATTATTGTTATAGTATTTATCTACTACATTTAATTTTTTAAACTATTTTAATTATAGAATAATTTTTTACTTAACGTCGTATTCCCGCGAATTTTCCGCCGTGTGGTCCCGGCTTAGAATAGGATCACCCTGGTACTGTCGGTATCGTAAGAGGCGACTAAAGTACGTGTGGTAGAGTCACGTCGCCAGTAATGGCAACACGCATGGGCAGACTCGACCGGATTTAATACCACCCCCGGCATTTTAAACCGGCGTGAAGTAGTGGCCTTTGCCACTGCGTTTCGCATTAGGTAATGCCGGGCCCCGGTGCCCTTCATCTCCACCTCAAAGGCTGGCAACGCACCTGTGGCTCCTCTGGTGTTGCATGGGGTCGTGGGCGGCGGTTATCACTTACCATCAGGTGACCCGAACGCTCGTTTGCCTTGTCCTCTCCCATAAAAAAAATAAAAAATAAATTAAAAAAAAAAAGAATAGCTGGATAAGCAGAGAGAGCCTGAGAAGTGAGAACTTAGACACTATTTATAGACACAATTTTCCACTAATTTCTAGATACATTTCATATTGAAAGGCGGAACTCGACGCTACACTTCAGGTCCTTACTAAAGCGAAGAAATTATATATTGAACATTTTGCCGAGCGGGAGTCGAACCCATAACCGTCGCGTTTACAGTCACACAATTATACTCCTGAATCACAACGGCCTAGACAGTAATAAAAAATTAAAACAAAAATCAATGTCTCATATTTAAGCTTTGTAGAAGATATATGTATTCGTATTTTCAATTATATTTTATACTTAAAAATGGAAAGAAAACAATTTTAATAATAATATTTTATTTATCTAGTTCTATTTTCTATTTGTGTTTATATATTTCATGCCATGGAACATGGAAACTTTAGGGATTTAAAATGCTACTAAGATTAAGAGCTTGAAATATTTGTGATATGAAACAAATTGCTATAAAGTAAATAATTTAAAATGCCTATTTTTTATTTACAAAAAGATTAAAAGCACATTGTTATTGTTTATTTACCTATTGTCTGCTAAGAAAAGAAAAAAATTACAAACATTTTACATTTCATTTAGATTCTTGAAGATTGACATATATCTATTTTCCTTTATTTGTATATAACTTACGAGCAGACAAGCAACTAAGATGTAAGTGAAAATAAAAACAATGCTGGCCGTATATCCTTTGATCTTTGCGTATTTGAAATGGAAGAACAAAAACATAGCGTTCGTTCTGTTCCATCGAACGCTCTTTAAAACTGACCGTTGTTGATGCTGTGGAGTTCAGAAATTCATGACTCAAAAGATTTTCGATTTGAACTAATAAAACAATTTAAACAAATTGTTAAATAAATTAAAAATTTTGAAAGTCAATATCAAGTTTTTGATTTAAAATTAAACGATTCTTTTGTATATACGCATGTATTACTTTTAATAGAAAGAAAATTCTTAGCACATTAAATTATATTATTTTTAATTTCAAAGTCTTTCAAATTAACACTGCACTGATTATAAGGAGCACAATACACTTTTTCTACAGATTATACCTATCCAATTATTTTTTAATTATCAATTAAGATAAAAAACAAATACCATGTATACAAAAAGCACACATCACGAGTCCCGTAACGAGCGTATTTCGCTACTGGCAGTCTACAAAAACTAAAGCTTTATGTATGGAGCTAAATATAACTCACAAAATGAAATATTTCGTTCCGCAATAGAATGTAAAAAATATAACTAACTAAATATATTTTTAATTAAGAATGTTGTAATAAAAGTAGTTTTACGTATATGTGAAATCTGTAGTAATATTATATACTGAAGAGTTTGGTTGAACGCGATAACTACAGCATCATATTTTATATAAATATAATATATCCATTTATAGAGTAAGGTTTTAGGCTATATTACATCAAGTTAACCGTTTTGATGTAACCCACATGACCTGTGTGCATTTCGACATGTGTAGGTAAGGAAAAAAGTAATTCCATGGAAAATTGAACCAGGTACCTAAAAACCCCGCCTGAGTAAAAAAAAACGTTATTGAAGGAACATATAAAAAGACAGCAAAAAAATAACTAGTTTACATAAAAGAAAATCGAAACTAAACATCCAACAACTTACATACATATTATAATATATATATGTATATATTTAAAGTAGTTATTTTCTGTATTTCAAACCAGTTTAACGGATGAAAGAGATTTCCCTCACAATTTATACTATAATAAAATTAACACGTCTTCTCGCTGGTTATTATTAGACGCCACTTGCGCTTGCACTCGAGTCTCTCTGAAAACACATTTCGCTGTGAAACAAAATAATTCCTTTAACATTGATAAGTTAGCGCTAGCAGGTGGCAGTGACTCATCATTTTGAATGTACACAGCTGTTGCAGACTTTAGCGAAAACATTTACTTTTCGGTATGATCTAAAAAAGAAGATTAACTGCGGGTCGCTTTCGTATCAATTTCGGGTTTTACCTATTGGACGTACCTATTGGAGTTCGGTTTTTACCTCAATTGAGGTACAGCACCCTTAAAATAACGAGTGGGTTTTTTTTTACAATGTTGCGATTGGTAGAAGTCGTCGTGGCGCAGGAGTACAGCGGCTGCCAACCAGACAAAACGAAACGTTGAGTTCCGCCACTCAACACACAAAAAAAAGTATAGAGTGTAGATTACACAAATGAGATTTGATTTTACTATCCCTCAGAATATATACAGATATATATATATATATATATATATATTTAATTATATGCCAACTAATTATGTAACTAAAAGCGAATAATAAAAGTCCTTGACATATTTACAATAGAAAACAAAATCGGCATTATTTTCAAGGTAGCAGGTGCATTTGTCACGGTGATTATCCGAATTCGAAAACAATAGTATTTCTCAAAATACATATCTAAATGTTAATGTTTGCCAAATGTTTTTTTTTTAATTGTTATTTTGCTTAAATAAGTAACATATTATTTATTACTTAAACACAATTGCACTTTATACTAAAACGCGACGGTTCTGCGTCCGATTTTCGATCAGTGAATGAATTATTTACAAGGCGTGCCAATGGTAACAAGGCAAAACGCCGTGTGGAGTTCCTCTACTCAACACGCATTATTTTCTATGAACATTAGGCTCTCTAGGCTCTCCGCGTACACTGATAAGAGAGAAGGTGCAAGAAATAATAAATTTCACCGTTTTATAGACATCCACATGAAGACAGAAAATAGAAACACGCCTTTTGTTGTTTCAATTGCATGAAATTTCAAATCCGCAATGCATATAAAACGTATAAGAAAAAAAATACGAGATCGGTCATTGAACTTGAATCTGGCGTGTATCCAACAAATGCAGTCTAGGACAGAAGACATGTAGACTTAGTGTTTTGGATTTGTGTTTCTTTGACAATAAGTAAAATAGGACCTATTTCATAAATAAATGTTCAGACAAGCACTATTTTTTTTTTATGGGAGAGAACAAGGCAAACGAGCGTTCGGGTCACCTGATGGTAAGTGATTACCGCCGCCCACGATTCCATGCAACACCAGAGGAGCCAGAGGTGCGTTGCCGGCCTTTAAGGTGGAGGATGTTGGGCGCCGGGGCCCGGCATTACCTAATGCGAAACGCAGTGGCAAGAGCCACTAACTGCGTGTTGCCATTACTGGCGACGTGACTCTACCACACGTACTTTAGTCGCCTCTTACGACACCGACAGTACCAGGGTGATCCTATTCTAAGCCGGGACCACACGGCTGAATTAATAGCACTAATATTACGCTTGTATTGTCACATAGTATTATGTGTGCAGTTGTTTTATATGTGTTTTTTTTTTAATTTCACGCTATTTCCTCCGGAGGGTCCTCATGTCGAAGGTCAACCGAGGTAATTAAAATATTTGATCGATAACTTTATAATGTCTCCAACATATAATAATTACTTATTATATTAAGACTCATTTAGGTAGGATTTTGACTTACAACAAATCGCATTCAGTCAAAAGTATCTTAACTACATCACCATAGCGTTACTATCATCTAATACTCAAAACTAATAAGATAATTTTATCTCCAAAAATATTAATTAATAAAACAAAATAAATAAAAATAAACACTAAAATTATTCATTAATTAAACTAGGCACAACACCATAGAGTCTATATCAAGGACAAATTAAAAATATTTCAAATTGAGAACTCAATGCGACGCGCGCTTCGCATTTCGCGCCATGCACTGTCAAAAGAGGCGGGAAACGATGACAGGTGGACGGAAAAGGAAAGGTATGTATGTATATATTTATTTAATTAGCACGTCTATATTATATTAATGTTTGTTTGTTTATACACATATGACATATTGTAAAAAAATGTATATAGTGTATATTTATTTCTTTATTCATTATACTTTTGCGAATTGTACAATAATTTTTATCATTGCTTTGAGTTGCGCAAAGCTACTCTGTGTGTCTCAAGTAAGCGATATAGGGACTGGGCTTTCTTTACATGTTACACGAACTGGAGGGGATGTAATGGTTAAATTAAAAAGTATGTTACACGAACTAAAAAGCATGTTACACGAACTGGAGGGGATGTAATGGTTAAATTAAATGGTTAAATTAAAATACTAGTAATAGATTATAAATTTATCATTTTTTTAATTTTAATTTTAGTTAAGCGCTAATCTACAATTCACAGTCCCGATTTAAGTTAAAACCCTGTTAGTATCTCTTTTATTTAAACTCCTATATAATTTAGCATTAAGCTAACCTGAAGTTTGTATGATTGTGCAAAGCGCTAAACTCAGGAACTACTGGTTCGAATTGAAAAAATATTTTTGTAATGGAAAGATACTATATCGTATACAGGAAATATGTCGAGGAATGCTATAGTTACGTTATATTTTGCATCACGTTAATAGTTTGAACTGAAATTGGTTAACACCCGCTATTACTGCGAATGTGTACCGCAGTATTCACCCACAGTATTTTAATTACCCTATATTTTTTAGTATATCAATAATAATATATTATAAAATTTAAACAACTCGTACAAAGCCACACTAAAAAGCTAGTTGCACTAGCTCATTGAGATTCACCTCGTGCTCATTACCAATTTGGTGTAACTAATAATTTTCAGTTAAATATGGCGTTCAAACGTACGCCGGATAAATAATAGTTTACACTTACGACACTGACTCTTACCTCCGGTTTCGTGGTCGCACTGAAATTGGGTATTTTTATATTTTGCTGAAAAGAAAATGAACAAAAGAAAAAGAAACCCTAGAATTAAATCTGCACAGTCATCTACAGCTAACTTTAGGCCACACTTCGGCCACGACTCTGACCGTATTCTAATATTCAGGATAAGCTATATTTTTTTAGCTTCGCATTGTATCCTACATGTATCAGGGTAGCCAGAGCACCTAATGTTAAGACACTCCGTTCTTCTCTATCTCAAAATTATATATATATTTTTTAAAAATATTTTAATATTATTTTATATGCAACGAACTTTTTGATGTTTTGTAATAATAATAACGTTAGAACATTCCGTCCACACATTTTACCTGAATTCAAGTCCTTGTATGTTGATTGGTAGAGCTGAGAGCTCAACGCGGCACTTTGTCTGATAGCAACAAAAATACAAGCAAAAAGAACATAAATTAATTTTCCCTAATCCCCTTTTCTCCTACCATCCCCTAGTGGGGATTCAACACACAACCTTCGGGCTACCAGTCAGACCTTGTGCCACTTCTCTACGAAGTCTTGCATGAAACACATAGGCAGTGAAATAACATTATATTTTCTAAAAATTACTAAACAACTACAAGAAGAATATTGGCTATGACATACACTGTAAGGCCTTTATACGATAAAACCTGTTTAAAATCGTCGGGTTACAATTTTAACGACCAGTTGCCATGCGATATTTGCTTACTATGAAAATAAAGTATATGAAAAAATATATTCACAGATATATTTCAATATAAATAAGCCATTGAACTGTCTAAATCGAACTGAAACCTACGACTGAACCTAAATTTCGAGGCATTGCGTGTTGAGTGACGGAACTCAACGCCGCGGATTGCCTTGTTAGAAGTGAAACTATTAATAATTAATAAATAATTTTCCTGAGTGCTTGTCACTTCTTTATACAAGGATGGTTATACCTATATTAAAACAAATTATTGTGTAGTCGATAAGCAAAGTGAGATAGCGTAAAGTTCCGCTAATCCAAAAGAAAGGAGAGATATGGAGTTGTGTGAAAACAAGAAAAGAGCTAATATAAAAAAAATATACTATTTTTTTGTTTATGGCCAAAAATTTATATTGTAATACATAGGCAGTCGTGGCGCAGTGGCACAAGGGTGTGACTGTAACGCGACGGTTGTGGGTTCGATTCCCACTCGACGAAGTGACGTATTTATTTACGTTTATATGTCCATTTTCTTCGCTCTGATGTCGAGGCAAAGCGCGGCGTTGAGTTCTACCACCCAACACGCAATGCCTCCAGAATTCGGCAGAAAATGGGGAACGGAGTGTCTTAACACCGAGATTCCCTCTGCCTACCCTGCGTGACGCTGTAATACGTTGTTTTTTTATGTTGATTCTGTTAGAAACAAAATTTATAAAGTGAATTACCTCTGTCCTATTATTATGTAATTAAATTATGTATGAGATTGTAATTATGTATGAGATATACCAAAAAACTGGCATAACTGGCAAAAGTGCTACTTGTATGACATACTGTAAAAGCTGTTCACTCATCACAATTCTCACACTCATATATATTACAATTTTTATTAATTTTAAGTTAAAACAGAGCATGGAAAATGCTCTGTTTTAACTCGCGATGGGACTGGACGCACTTTATACTGACGGAAAGTTGAAATTAGAGTGACAGAACATTAACTTTTCTTTGCAAAATCATTAAAAAAAAACAACAAATTATATTTTTTTATTAATATATACCTTACATTTAAAAGTTATCAAAATAATGTCAATCATATAAAATTCCAAGTAACTAAGCTTCTAACATTATTACCAGCATAACAAACCGGTGATGCAAAATCACTATGTAAAGGAATTTTAATGTCATATGACAACCATAAATGCATTCCGATGCATCCAACAGATAATGTAGGAATGACTATTATGTAACACATAAATGTTAACTGCCTTATCTTGTTTAAAAAAAGTTTATTGCTTTTTGTGGAAATAAAATTACAATTTTTAAGTGTTTTGATATTCTTTTTGATTATGTATTTACTTTTTTTGTAGCTTCATATTGTATCCTGCACGTAGGTTGGCGAAGGGAACCCAGTGTTAAGGCACTGTGTCCCCTACTTTCCACATAATTCTTGATGCATTCCATGTTGACGGCAGACATCAAAGCCACATTGCTTCAATACCAGAGAGAAGAAATGTAATATATTAAATATTTAATTACCTTGAGTGGATATAGAACCAACAATCTGCCACTGGGGGTACCACGCTTATATCCCAGCGCTATGCCACTAGCCTCAACATTTTTTTATGTCATAATTGATTTTGTATGAAATATACTCTGTAAAAAAGCGCGGCGGTGAGTTCCGCCGTGCTTTACCCCAATGGGCAAATGACCCGATGGGCGGGGAATTGAGTTAACACTAGGTTCTCTCTGCCTACCCTACTGTGTGCGGGATACAGCGTAAATCAATTTTTTTTATGTCTGTATATGTATAATTCGTGATTTAACTATGATAGCCTCCACTTGTAATCATACTATATTTACATTTTGTTAAGACAATCCGTTTTCCCATGTAATGCCCAAATTTTGAGATATTGCATATTCAGTGGTAGAAATCTAGGCTACACTTTATATACTAGAACGAGAAAACTCCATACAAGTGTTAAATTAAAAGTTTTTTTTCTAATATTTATTTGACTTCTGTAAAATAAGAAATAAGAGTGGATGAAAGAAATATATAGCAGGACAACATACAGAAAGATTTGTTTCTATGAATATTTGCAAATAATATAGAGCTAACAGAAAAGTTTCACTACATTTACTTTGATTATTCTGCATGATATTGAAAAATAACAATAAAATAATTAATTTGTTTTGAATAATGGTCTGGTACCACTAAATAAGCTTTATCCAACATCTGATTCACTCTGTTAAACAAAATGGACCGAATAAAAAAATATTTTTCATTAACTAACAGGCGATTCATTACTTTTTTCACATTACATTACATTCATTATTCTTTTGTATCATATTATTTTAGTTTTTATTTTTTCATATGATTATATAACCATGATTTGTATAATATGTTTAATTATATTATAGTATGTATAAAAGTTTAATTTTTTTTTAAATATTTTCTTATATGAATATTACAAAAGCTAATGTGAGAGCTACATATCCAGTTTGGTTATTTTTTTCTACTCGCTTTGGTAAGATGAAAGTCTCAAATTTATTCAGAAATGGAAGATCTGGGTTTTTTGACACTAGCTTTTGTTTTCCTATCAGACATGTACAGGATACAGGAAGTTATTTTGTTTTTTATCTCACATCTCACCAATAACTTATTAATAATACTTATTTCTTTCTTCAATATTTTTTTAATAAAATATAGTTTGTATTAAAACTTTTTAATAGTTTTGATTGTGAATTAGCAGTAAGATTTAATCATTAAAAATAACAAAAATATTTACAATTAAAAAGAATTTCGTTACGTTGTTATAAATATTAAACTGATTATTCATTGAAAAGGGTATAAGTAACAAGTATTTATAAATTTAAATAAAAAATAAAATTAATAACAATTTTTATCAACAATTCATATTCAAAATTTAAAAATTAAGCTCGTAAAAGCTCTTTGTAACAATAAATTCGAAGCAAATCTATTATACTTAAAAAATTATAAATTGTAGATTATTTAAATAAAATTATATCTATTTCTTTGTTTCCTTTTAAAAGACAAAGAATTTTTAAATTCAACTAGCTATTAACGTTTTTTAAATATGAAACAAAATACAAAAACAACGCACGTACCTCTCCCATTCTGCCAAATTGAATGCTTGGATATTTTTTTATAAACACTGTATATTTTTAACTACAACTTTATTAAAACTAGAATTCACTATACATTTAATGTTAAAATATTAATAAAAACAAACAATTATATGCGCACAAAACATCTTCGCTAGTTTCGATTGATTGATCTGTATGGGGTTGCCAGTGTTAGTTGCGATCGAATAATAATACTAGAGGAAAAAAATAGAAAAAATATTCCATATACTATAAATATAAACGTTAACTTTATACACATGTTTAACTACACTTAATTGTATATATTTTATTTTTTATAAAATTATTAAATTACCCACACTGCTTTCATATTTCATGTATTGGGCGAAAGTAATGAATGACTTTTATATTACGAATTTTATCACTTAAATATATTGAGAAAAATGTTATTACATTTTGGAAACAAATAAATTGGAAAATTTGTCTTAGTATTTGTAAATTTAAAGTTAGTCTGTATTCAGGAATTGTTCAGAATTATTAACAAACAATCAAACAAGAAAATCATGGAAAGGTTTATTTGAATTTTATAATGCAATTAAAATAAATAATATAGTCAAATATATATAGTATAGTCATAACAATAACTAGTAATTTTGTTTGAGAAAAATGTTATTAACATTTAAAATGGTATTCAATATATATATATATTAAGAAATTCTGTCTCGTTCTGAAATTGTTTTCCATCAGTCTGGTTGTCCTTACTATTTTTCTTAAGAACTTGGGAAATTGTAAATACTTGAAATGTAGATCCTTCT
>JBAIZZ010000096.1:442628-456406 GCA_037355905.1 Heliconius aoede | reverse complement strand
TCTGCCAACATGCCGTTTTCATTATTATATAATGAAACAGCATGATTTCACCTACAGAGTATTGACTTTTGAATATTTCTATTAACTCTTGTCTTATATATAAATAAATATAATACAAGAAAAAGAGGGAACAGAAAAAAGAATTGTAAATAAACATAGAAGTATGCAAGATTTCACTTAATGTTACACATAGAAAAATCTTACCAGAACTATCTTCACAGTGCAATAAAGATATCCTAAACAAATTATCCTCATGTATACAATGATTGGCTAAAGCGAGTAACAGGAGGCAGGATTGGTTAGCTACAGGATGTTCAGTTTTCAATCGCTCTATTAGTTCTTGTTTTGTTGTGGGTGGATTGCTGTATATAGTTTGTCTTGCTGTTGGTGCTAGGGTTAGAATGTTCCAGAGGCTTGCTGAAAAATATATTGAAAATAAATAACACAAAGTTTATATCATTCTAATGAAAAAATGTAAAATTAAAAATCTATTTCTATTTTTTGGCACAATTCGGATCTTTCCAGTTGCAAGTTATAATTACAATAATTTTTTCTGCTTTGTTACCAGACTAATATTAACGAATTCCTTTAGACAAATATGAGACATATCATTACATACAAACATTCATTAAAAAATATGTTCACTGTTGTCAGGCTTTTTTTTATGGGAGACGACAAGGCAAACCCGGGCCCGGCATTACCTAATGCGAAACGCAGTGGCAAGAGCCACTACTTCACGCCGGTTTTAAATGCCGGGGGTGGTATTAATCCGGTCGAGTCTGCCCGTGCGTGTTGCCATTACTGGCGACGTGACTCTACCACACGTACTTTAGTCGCTTCTTACGACACCGATAGTACCAGGGTGATCCTATTCTAAGCCGGGACCACACGGCTGACTTCACCAGAGCGAAGAAATGAAAACATAAATAAATATTTTCTTTCCTCGAGTGGGGATCGAACCCACAACCAGTCGATTTTGCAGCACATTTTGTACCACTACCACCGCCACGACCGGCCTCAGATTTCCACTTGGGTAAATCAACTGTTTTACATTTTCTCAATCTGGCAATAAATCACAACGTTTCGAAAATTGGGTGATGCGTGGGGAACAGAGTGTCATAACACTAGGTTCCTTCTGCCAACCCTACAATCTTTTCAAGGAAATGAACCTGCTACTTACAAGCAATATTTATAAGAAAACTCCCAGCTCCTTGACCCCCAAATTGTGGGGGAGCTGCGGCCATTGAGGATATGTTGTTTAATAAAGTTTTTATTAATAACGGAGAATGCATACTGTATCTGCCTTGGAAGAGAGTTCTGGAAATAAATGAATAATATATAATTATATCTATTGTGGCTTCAGCCGCATTGTAAAATTTAAATAATTATTCATTGCATAGCACGGCGTTGAGTTCCACTACTCATGCAATGCTTCCAGAATTCGGCCGGAAACTGGAGAACGGAAGTGTTTTATCGGGAACAGAGTTTCTTAGCACTATGTTCTCATATTCCTTATCCATCCAGAAAATACAAAAGGTAGAAAATAATAAGTAAAAACGTAAGATACTATGATCATTTAATTAATTTACCTATATATCAAACATGTTTCGACTAATCTCGTTTGTCCGTGGACACCGGCGAATAGATACACTGACATCAGCACAAGAAGAGTGTTCAGACACTCCAAATGTAGGTAGTATGTGTTGTCACTGGAAAATAGAAAATTTTACTTAAAGAAAGAAACTAGACTGAACTTCAACAAAAAAGAAAACTCTTGTGAAACAGTCACTTAGGGAAATGAAATAAATATTCTGAGTTGCTCGCTCTGGTAATGAGGCAAGGTGCAGTGTTGAGTTCCACAACTTAGAACGCAATGCCGCCAGAATGAGTCGGAAAATGAGAATGAAAATATCTTAATATAAACATTATTGTTGTAGGAGATACAGTGTGAAGCTAAAAAATAAAGAAACATATACATACGTAATAGGCACATCTATAATAAGTCCGATCAAAGCATCCATTAGCATTTCCACCCGACTCTCTCCATTTTGTTTGGGTATTTCACTCTCTTGGCAGGAAGATGCAGGCGATTGGTCTTGGGGTATTGGTGACTGGTGAAAAACAAAATGTTATATTCCTATCCTGCTTAAAAAATTTGAAAATCTAATGATAAATCAAACTAGATAGACCAATTTTTAATTTCTACTATTTATTTAAAATTAAGGAAAATATATATCAGCTTCACGCTGCATCCAGTACACAGCAGGGTAGGCAGAAGGAATTCGGCAGAAAGTGGGGAACGGAGTGTCTTAACACCGAGGTTCCCTCTGTGTACCCTGCTGTGTGCGGGATACAGCGTGAAGCTGGAAAAAAATAAAGAAAATAAACAATTCAAACTCACATTGACTCTCCCTTGTACATCTAAATGTTTACATACTTCATACTCTGGCACCAATTCAACTAAATATTTAGCTACTGCTCTTATTAAGAACAATGCATTATAGCATTGCCATGCTAGCATTATGCTGGAATGCAAAAACAAAACTTTTAATTTCTAATTATATATATATCAAGTAAAAATACTTTATACCTACTTCTTGAAATGGTAAAGACTTTCACTAAGTATTTAATTTATTTTCATTTCTTTGCTTTGTCAATGACACACTGCTTGGTCCATTAAGTTCATTAATATTTCATAGCCAAATTATACAAAAATTTTACATAAATTATTTTTATGTTTTAAAAGCAAATTACTGTGTAGTTTGATCAAAGTTCACTTAGTAGTTTTTGCATAAAAGTGAAAAAAAAAACACCTATCACTATCACATTTATAATATTAGTAAGATAAATTGTAAACTTATAAAAATTAATTACTTATCACTATTAGGTGCTGCTAGTAATTCCGTGGCTCTTGTAATAAATACTTGAACTAATGATCCAAGGTTGCCGGTTTGAGGGTTATTTTGTAAAAATTCTTGCAATAATGCTTCCGAGCTCGAATCTAACATTAATTGTTCATCACTGAAAGAAAAATTGACAAAAATGTAAGGGTACACAGAAATAATGTAGTTTTAAGACACTCTTGTCCCAGGTATCCACTGAATTACAACCTTTATGTTCACAGTCAGATGCTGTGCTGACGTGACAGTATTAACATAAAAAATATACAAATATCTATAAATATTTTATATTCTTCTTAACTATGAATATATTCTTCCTTTAAAATATTCTAAATATTTAACACATATATACTTGTTCTTTTTTTATGTAAATTTTATATGAGCAATAAAGTATTATTATTATTTAATATTTTCATTTTATTGCTCTGATAATAAGATAAAGCACAGGTATGAGTTCCACCACATAACACACAGTCTCTAATTCAATGGAACAGGATGGTGAGGAATTAACAAGTGTCCTAACGAGAACAATGTCTTAACACTATGTTACCAAGTACTCTCCACCTATATATATATCAACAAAAAGTAAGAAAAATAATGACACCGACAAAAATTACAAGTACCAGGGTGATCCTATTTTAAGGCAAGATCACACGATACAACGATCACACGAAACATAAATAAATATTTTCTTTCTTCAAGTGAGGACTGAACCCACAACCAGTTGATTTTGCAAATTTAGATACATAAATAGTGAAGATAAAAAAATATTACTTACGGATTTGTTGGTATCTGTATATTAAATGCCAAAAACTGATTCCAAAATGGATCATTGGGACAAATGATTTCATTTGAACAAAATCTAGCCACCAGATCATTTGTTGATATATCAGAATATTTGCTTACTGTTATACCCATTTTTGTAAATTATTATTGTAGCTGAAAGAAATATAACAAAATTATAGAACTTAAATGCAACTGCAATGCAATTTAACAATACATTATATGATGGATGTGGGTTCATTCTCCATTTGAAAATATGAGTTACTTTTACTATACCAAGCACAATAAAGTACAATATAAATTTCAGCATGAAATGTCTCAAATTTAAATGAAAAGTGGAGGAAGGTGTCTCTTAATATAAGGCTTAGTTTGCCCATCTTGATAGCAAGGTATGTATATAGCTACATGATACAACATAAAGCTGAAAAAATTTAGTGTAATTAATGTTTGCAATGGTACATTTGGTTGGTCACGAAAATATATTTAAAAAAATTCTAGTTAAAAATGATAAAACGGTTAATAATAAGACCTCTACGAATAAATAAAACAAGTAAACAGACAAATCAATAGCTAAAAACTGATTATTCTAATAAATATATTTTATTCAAATGAAAATAATATAATGCGATTAGAACTCCTTGGCCGGTAAATTGATTATAACAATTAGATACACTTGTTATAGCTTCAGAAACGTGTAACACAAGTTTTGTAACTATTTATTATTAATATTTATACATAAATTACCTTGAATTATTATTATATTGAAAATAAATAGCATATATCACAGTTTTATTGTAATTGTTATTCTACGCCACGAAATCATTGCAAAATGTCAATTCACATAAGCACAGAATAGATTTACCCGAATTGCACATAAGTCATTTGTTGATAGAAGATTGACGTTCTAGTATTTTTTAAAATAATATATCTCTCTTTATGTCTATGACCATATTAATATTTTATTTATTTGTACATATTAATTATCATAAATTTAGAAAAATAAGGAAATGTCTTTAACATTATAAATATGTATTATTAACATTTAAATATATTTTTATTGGATCTTTTCAAATTTTCGTAAAAAGATTTTACTATAGTCCATATCAATACATATTTAACAAATCTCATTTTTCTAAATAAAAAGGAATATATAATAGATATTGCTTCAATAAACGTGTCTTATAATGTCTTAGTTTATATCTCACAGAAAAAATTTTGGCCTTCATGCAGGTTTTAAAAACGTGACGTTGTTACTCGTTTTTGGTTAAAAATAACAAGTTGAGGAGAACTGCCATAATACAGACATCGCTAATTTTATGCTTCTCCGGGTCTCCTTATAAATATAAAGATTAATTTTGGCATCTCTTTGGAATAGCTTTGGAAACACAAGATTACAAAGATATTATTATTTCAAATATAAGATACGATATGTATTAAAAATATATTTGAAATTAAATATTTGTCTATGGTTTGTTATCACTTAAAGTTTATTGTTTACAATTTACAAGTTTTGTATTCAAATTTTGAAATTGATAATGTTTGTAGTGTAAACTATTTTGTATTTCCGCTTGGTATACAATTTTTCAAAGATTTAGAATATGATAATATTGATTTGAATCTCATATTTTGTATAGTAAGAATATAATATGAAATATTTATGCTTATTTCAGTAAACTTAACGCCTACTGCTACTTTCTACTATATTAATAAGTGTTTGGAATGTGTACGAGCTTCTTTTTTATTAAATCGGTATCATGTCGCTCGACATATATCCTGTAAACGTGATACATATAACCAACCCTCATCTAATATATGTCGAAGTATCAAATCTTAGTGATAAATTCTCTTATGAACAAATTGGGCTTTACGGTATATTACCTTTGGAAAGTACTTTCGATGCGGTAAGAACATCTGATATTTGGGTCCCAGCGTCAACTAAGATATTGAGGGATATATGTGAGGAACATTCAGAAGTGTCGTTTTCTCCAACTTACATAGATCGTAGGTGAGTATACTATCTACAAATTAAAGTATTACTAATGCCCATATTTATAAATTACTTTCAAGTCAGATCTATCTTGAATTTTTATTCATAGAATACATATACAATCTCAGAGCTAAGAGTTGTTTTTTAATACAGGTCTAAGTATTTATATATGTGAAAATTTGTAAAAGATGGATGTTTGTTGTTATTATTTTATGCAAAATGTAAGGCTTTTGGGGAAACTTTATAAAAAAGTTTTGCATAATTTGGCAATAATTTAAATTAGCATAGTCACGGACAAATTGCTAGTTACTGAATAAATATAAAATATATTTATAATTAATTATAATTGTAACTTCTTATTTTGTTAGTTTAAATAATTATAACTTGTTAAGAAATTAAGACTAATAATACTAATTAATTGTTATAGACAAACAATATTCAATGACAACATTCATAAATATGGAGAAGTAATGATTAAAACTAGGAATGGTGAGGTAGCATTATCTAAACTGCTTATAAAAAGAAACTTGGCATATTTAGATATAAATGAATTTCATAAAAAAATAAGCAGTGGAAAGCTAAACACTAAATTAACAGACATACAAACTCAAGAAATTATGAAAGAAATTGAGAATTATTATATAAAAAAGAAAAAATCTAATAAAAACTTGGTTAAGGCAGTTAAAGATCAAACTTCAGTCTTTCAATTGTCACGAAAATTAGATTCCTTACTAACAGTGTCCAATGTAGAGAGACATAACGACCAAATATTAAAACAATTACTTGAAAATAAATCCAGAGACTTTGAATTGTATAAAGAAGTTGATGAAGACTCAGTTGGTTGTGGTGTAACACAAAGATCTAGTTTAAATAACGCATGTGTTATAAGATATAGAATGACTGAACATAAACTACAAAATGATATTAACTTGAATGACATCAGACAATATTTAGATACTAGTAGTAATTGGAAAGAGGATGACTCAAGTGAAGTTTCTGAACAAGACAGTATATATTCCTATAATACTATGTTAAATAAAAGGAGGCACCTTTATAATTTATTGCAACAAACAAAACAAAATGAATTTGTAAAAGAAACAGTAAAAAGTTTACAACAATATGATACTGATGATATATTTTTTGTATGTAAGTAAAGTGTTACATTATATTCTAAATATAGCAGCATGGGCAGAGGGTACCTAGTGTAAAGGATACTCTGTTCCCCATTTATTCTTAATTATAATTAAATAATTATATTTTAACAGTTTTAAATGTTATCATTACCCTACAACAGATCAATTGTCGAACCCACTAAGCTTAGAAACGGCTTATTGAAATTTCACAATATTGTAGAATTATATTGTCCATTTATTAAAGAATGTAAAAGGCTATGTTACAACATGTTGGTTAGAAAACACTGTACCTGCAACCAGTCACCATACTTAGATTGTGTCATACATAAGTAATTTCTGTCAATTGTGCATGTCTAAGTACAAGTAAACTTTTTAACTAAGATATTTTATTTTCGCTTTGGTGCAGCATTATCAAAAGAAACCTACAAAGAATCACTTGAAGATAAAGAGCAAATAACAGAGGATCATACAGAGATGTACAATGGTAAGTGACTATAAGTATCTAATGTAAGTGTATTTTTTTTTAATACGAGGCTGCCGTGGCGTAGCAACACAATGTCTGATTGTCGTTACTGACGTGACATAGGGGTTTAGTACAAATGCTGAGAATGTATTATATTCATTTGCTTCATAATAATAATCCTTGGCTCTGGTAACAAGACAAAGTGAAGTGTTAATTTCCACTACTCAATACTAATTCGAATTTAACTGTATGTTTTAACAGTAGGTTCTCTTTAACCGCCCCGTCCTGCTATATGCGGCTGGGCTAAAAAAATCATAAATCAGATATTTTATGTAAAAAAATTGTATGTATGTGTCTGTTGGTTCCTAATTTTAACTATATTTCTTAATTTACTTTATAGTATCATATTGTTACTGAATAATTTAACTAAACTTGAATTCAAATGAAGCAAAATACAGAAGATAATCATTATTTTGATGATTATATTAGTTTTTCTTCATATTCACATTTTTTTGCAGAACTATCAAAATCTTCAAACCTATCTAGAAATGTTATTACGAAGAGGCCAAATAATTATGTAAATTTAAAACAAATAGCTTATGGACCCCCTGAACTTGATCGTAAAAAATTTAAAATTGAACTGAAAGCAACAGATTTGCCTGTACCTGACAAAAATAGTATAAAAGAATATAAAAATTTGAAAGCTAACCATAATATAGTTATAAATAATGACCATACCATTGAAGATGCTAAAATAGATATAAATATTGTGAACAAATCTTTGGCAAAAGGCAATTTTGTGAACGAAAAAGCTATCAATGATATTCCCAAAGATGTTCAACATAAATCAGACTCAATAGAAACTACTAATAAGGTAAATTCCTTTTTAAAAATGAAAATGAAGAACTTTGAAAATTATTCCAAATCAACTGCATCATCTTATTCTAATATATCAGTTCAAAAGCTGATTAGCAACAATTCTGATGAAGATAGTGATGAAGTTATTAAAACTATTAATGCTCAGTACGAAACAGAACAATTAAATGAGAAGAAAAGTGACAATATAAGTGAAAGTGTTGAAAGTGAAACAGTGATGGTGAAACATAATAATGTGAATCCGTTTAGAAATATCGATTCTAATATATCAGTGTTTGTAGATAAATTAGTGTCGCCAGTGTTAATGGTACATACTAAAAAAAATCGTCAGATTCAACCAATTCAAAATTTACAAGAAGTTTGCTTTAATAAACATATACATAACGTTTTAAAGCGTATGAAAATTCATATACCGATGATGCTACAGACTGTGTCCTGGCCGGTTATTTTAAGAGGTTACAGCCTTTTTATGATAAGTCCACCAAATAGTGGAAAAACGATTGGTTATTTACCGGCAGTTTGTCGTTTAGTTAGTGATTCATCACTTATTATTGATAGTGCTGGACCAATTTCGATAATAGTTTGCGCAACAGCGAAATTAGTAGCTCATGTAGAAAACATAGCAAAGCAATTCTTGGGGGTAGAAGATCGTGTGCTTGCTTGCTATGCAGGTGTAGATGAACTACATGTGACCACTACTTTGTTAAATGGCTGTGATTTATTGATATCTACACCGGTATTCTTATACAATTTACTCCAAAAAATTGATTTTGGTGTAGATTTGAGACGATTATCGACTTTTGTTTTGGATGATTGTGAGAGATTGTTCAAAACTTATGCGAATGAAGTGAAATATTTTCAATTTAAAATTAAGGAAATGCTCAAAAGGCGGGTGCAGAAGGAGATAAATGTCCAATACATTCTCGCATCACGGATTTGGTGCAATTCTATGGAGTCTTTGGCTTTTAAGGCTCCAGATACGGTGATTTGTATTGGCGCCTTCCAAGAATGCGTTATGTATTCCAAGGCTAATGTCTCAGTTAGTTTCATAAAAAAGGACCCATCACTGAAATTGACTTTACTGCAAGATTTTCTGCAAAGTATTGATCAATCTAAAAAGACTGTAATAGTATGTGCTACAGATGATGAAGTGAAATGGCTAGAAACGAGATTAAAAATTGTCCGTCCGTCACAGATAATCTATGCTACAAATAATAAAATGGCAATGAGTGATTTGTATAATTTAAGTGTTATGTGGTCTGTGTGTGAGGTTCCCTTGGTGGGTCTTATTTTAATTTGTTCCGACGGCAATTTGACACATATGAATGTCATAGATGCTCATAATTTAGTTCATTTCTCATTACCACAACTCTTCTCTATGTTTAGCAAACGGTTCTCGGTCTTAAACAATAATTATCGTTCGATTTTTAAAAACGACAGTAGCGATGTTAAAATCAAAATTTTTGTGGAGGAAAGTAATTGTGAACATTTACCTAAACTTATTAGTTTTATAAAACGTTTCACTGACGTCCCCGAAATCCTGGAGGAAGTTTGTGAGAACATTTTAAAGGAGAAAGATGAGTTTAAAGCTAAAAATTTTGTACCAATTTGCGATAGTTTACTTATGCTAGGATATTGTCCAGATCTTTTCCATTGCCATGAACGGCATACGATTATGAAGAAATATGATTTACCTTTGGAATGGTTGCCTGAAAAGGGATTTGTAACTTTTAAAGTTTTGCATTATCATTCAGCAATATCATACTCGGGCAGGATCTTATCTAGTATTGGTGAAAAAAGTTCGACAAAGTATCCACAAACTTATAACATGCTTTCTTTGAAAATGGGTATGCATTACTCCAAAGAAAGTAATAGACAGCTTCATGGATTTCCTAATGTGGGTGATATATGCGCTGTAGCTATCAATGCTAGTCTTTACATGAGGTGCCAAGTTGTCAAAACTCTGAGCACATATGAGAGAGAAAATCCAAACAATGTGCTCATTAAATTAATTGACGAAGAACGGTATGAAATTACAAGGGATATTCATCTTTACTATTTACCTGATGAGCTGAAATCGATAGAGACGCGTGTTGCCCAAATAAGACTTGTTAACATAACACCGAAAGATAATGACATTACGTTTTCTGACCTTGCCAAGGATCATATTAAGAAAATTATTGATAGCGAAGATGAACTCTACCTGAGAGCGCATATATCTTTCACGATTGGGAATTGTATCTTCGTTGATACTTTAGAAGTGTGTCAGGATTTAACATCTTTGTATGAAGTTGTAGTGAAGCATGATATTAAACATGAATTACTGAAAAATCATGCAATATCAAATGAAAATATTTTACCTCATTTAAAACAGTTATGTATTAAAAGTGGTTTGGCTCCAAACGTACTTACTACTGTACCGCTTAAAGGAAACTGTAAAGTTAGTGAAGAAAATATAAAACCAGACGAAAACATAGAATCCAACAACTTATCAGAGAATTTGTCTGTGACTGAAGAAATTAAGGGTTGTAATAATGAAGAACTTTTTGGATCTTATAATAAAGATAAAAATATTGAAAACTTAAGTGATAATGACGAAGTTAAGCAAATCATAGAAAAAATACCAACTCAAACGGTAGTTGAAAAATACTCTCAAGGTAAATGGTCTAATTTGGATGGTGATGATTTTATTAGAGTATATATTGCTGCCTCAAAAAATCCAGACAATTTCTTTATGAGACTTGCCGACTTTGAACCTTCTCTGGCGGTTTTATTGGGCAAAATTAGTACATATGTTGAGAATATTGATAATACTTACGTTTATTTGCGAGAAGGTGAAATAGTTTTGGCTAAATGTCCTGATGATGCTACTTATAAAAGAGCTAGAATCGAAGATATCAACCAGGAAAGCGTAAAATGTTTCTTTTTGGACCAAGGTAACTGGATGGAGATACCCATTTCCCATTTACTACCGATAACGGAAGAAATTATTAGTGAATTACCTTTCCAAGCTATCGAGTGCGGATTATTAGGAGTTCAACCTCCAGGTGGTGAATGGACAGAATCTACTAATAAATGGTTCTTTGATTACTGTTTAGAAGCTAAAAACAGTGAGATGAAAATTTTACGTACAAAATATTTCACAAAAACGCCATCTCAATTTACTGAAGATTTTAAATATGGCATCGTTTTATATGATAAAAATACAGACAGTGGGGTAGAAGTGCTAATCAATCAAATGTTAATAGATCTAGATCTAGCTCTAAGAAACACAGAAGAAACGCAATATTTTGAAATATTTGATGATAAAATAAAAGAAATGGAAGTTTCAGATATTAAGACAGTAAATAAGGATACAACAATTGATATTACACCTTCTTCTACGTTATTATTACAAAAACCCATAAGAACAATACCATTAGTTGATTCAGATGATTCGGATGATGATAAATGGGACATGGTCATGGACTCAGATACAGTTCAAAATTTTGTCCCTTTCGTGCAAAACATACCTATACGGCAACTGCCACAGACATTAGAAAACATAGAAATAGGAGAAAGATCAAATGTGAAAGTTGTTTTCAGGCCAATAATGGAAAATGAGAAACAAAATGTAACAGAAACAGAAGCCACAGATCAAAATAAGATTACGAGGCGACCAAAACTAATATGGCGGCAAAATTTAACTACAGTGTATATCAGTATATTGATAGATGTTGAAAATTATGACTTGCAAATTACAGACAAAAGTCTTAAATTTTGTGCCGAGTTAAATAATTCTAGATACGAATTTGATATTGAACTATATGGCGTCATTTACAAAGAGAAGTCATCTCACGATAAAAAAGGCCTAATTATTTCTGTAAAATTAGAGAAAATTAATAAAATAAAATGGTTGGACCTCACTAGAGATCGTATCAAAAATTGTATAACTTACGATATAAGCGCTGATGACATTTCATCTGAGGAAGAAGATGAAGTTAGTACTGAAGACTTGGAGAATTATATTAAAACCTCTTGTGATGACAATTCAGATTCTGAAGACCATGAGTTTCAGGATGACCTAAATCGTTAATCTGAAGAATAAAATTTCCCAATTGACACAAATAATTTTGCAATATAGTCCCTCGTAATTTGACTTCATTAGAGTCGTGACTCGTAATATTAACTTGTCAATTCCTTGCAAAAATAACTTTCCTCTTTGCTTAAAAATGCTCATTCAGATCGTCATTAATAAATTGTTTTCCAAGGAGATCTTTTTCATATTTAAGAACAAATAATAATCCCAAAGGCCAAATCTGGACTATAATGAATCTCTTCTAAGCCACAACTGCTGATAGCAGCCTTGGAAACACACACTCATGAACTGGGGCGTTGTCGTGGGGAAAAAGCACACTGACGGCCAATTTACCCAATCTTTTCTTCTTTAATTGCTTCCCTCAAATTACGCATAGTCGAAACGTATGAGTGGAATTAGCACAATTTGGATACAAAACATTTTACTCCTAACTTGTCTAACACATTTTCTTTTTCAGCTGTTTTTAACCCTCTGCGATTTACGTGGTTTTGCCATAGACACTGTGAAATATAAAATTTGGCTAATTACTTATTATTACCACTGATTGCAAATTTAAGCGTCATGACTTTCAGTACCTTAAGAAAATAAGACAATGACGGACTGAAACTGTCCCACTTGTCTGCTATAGCTATTTCCATAGTATTTTAACTTATGGAATGCTGCTATGGGGCAGTTTTGAATTTGATGATAAAGATAAATGTGAACAAGTTATTATTATGTTTGTCCTATCCCAATAGATTTAAAATATTTAGAGGTTTGTAACACTTTTCTATGTATGAAATTTTGAACCATTTATCCATTACAATATTAAATGAAAATCTTTAATTGAATTAATCGCACCTATTAAGCATTATATGTTTTTGGTATTGGGTAAACAGTCTACTCGTGGCCACGGACTTACTACAAAGTGTTTGAAACGTCGGATTTCCAAATATAATATAACATAAAAATACGCTATATACACAATTAATTCGACTAAGGTGCTTCATTCATTATCCTAATGAAAATTAGGCTTTTCGCTTATCAATAAAATATTTATTGATAAGCGAAAAGAAATGTGTGAAATGTGATTTTGCCTAAATACAGACCTCGGCCTCGTTCTGAAAAAGAAATGGTAGTAATTGTGTTTGTAATAAAAGGTTGCATGTTTTTGTATGATATTTGAAAAAAAAAACAAGACTGAAAAGTACGTATGATTAAGATATTTAATAAAATATTATATGTTATATACATAACATATTTTAACTAATTAATAATAAAAAAGAGATTTAATATAAGCCTTGAAGCGGCCATTCTATTTTTGATAACGTTACGTCCATTCGACAAATCAAAGGTACTTTGAAGTTAATTTGAAGAATATTTCTTTAATATAAAAAATGGAAGGCTTATGTTTATAGTGTATCTTTTAGGATACAATGTCCCTCGTAGGGTAATCTGAGAAAATCCATAAATTGGTTAAAATGTATTAAACTTTACTTTATTATTTTGTTTTATATTATATCCAGTATATGGGGCTCTGCTTGCGATATTCATTGTTCTTAAGATTTATCTTAAGACT
>JBAIZZ010000096.1:371837-442528 GCA_037355905.1 Heliconius aoede | reverse complement strand
AAAAAAAAACAATATTAAGCTCACCGCACGTTATAAATCAACACCTTTAGATTAACTAACTGTTGAGACTATTATCACAAGTATATTTCGTCGGCCTATCACAGAACGTGATATGATAGCAACTATACCTGTACATATAGATATATATAATATACATATGTTGATTGAATATTTGTATGTTTGTTTATCTTATATTAATTAATAATTTAATATGGTGATTAGATTTAACTTGTCATGTGTTGACTGGAGAGGGGAATTTCAACTGTTGGCTATAAATTTGAGGCCACTTGTAAGGTCGGGGCACTCAATAAGGACCTTATCGAGTCGTTATGATAAAGACGGAACTGTCTTAATAGAATGCCAGAAGTAAATCTTATGGTTGATCTTAAATAAATACAACAAAATGGAGGAGTTATCGGATTTAATGATTAAATGTAAGTCATACATTTGTCTGCTGCAGCTTTAAATCTGGCTGGTCGCTCTACTCACGTGTTCAAATGGAATTAACTGCGAATGATGTCGACGATGATATATGACACAAAACGAATTGTGAGTGCACAAGAACAATCATCAACTAAGGTGGGTCTGATACATCGAAACAATCAATGTGATGTTAAACCTGAAGGCATGGAAACTGTAAGTTAAACCCTCGATAAATAGATTTCTAAAATTTCTACGCCTTATAGGTCGACAAGAAAATGTCAAAATTTATCTAAAATAACAAAATAAAACTATTTCGAACAATTAAATTTTACCAAAGTCGTATACAATAAAAATTATAAATTCCTATCACAATATATACCTAATTAAGACCAGTGTTATCAATGGTGGCGCGACTAAGGAGAGGACACGTCGTGTCGGACCGATTATATATGGAGATATCATAGTGTTATATAAACTAAGTGATTGGATAAGCTGATAGTTGACCCATATTGACATTGCGGAGAAATTTTAAAGTAAAACAAAATTATTATTAGAAAATACTGGTGAAGTGCGAGCCGGACACGTGCACCGAGGGTTTCGTACGTTAGCGTTCTAGAGAAAATGGTTTTGACACACGGACCGAAAGAAGTGATCCTATAAGGTTTTCGTTTAATTATTTTGAGGTACAGAACCCTAAAAACAAGTGTGCAGCACAAGCAGGAGATATTTCATGTAGCAACTGAAACGTTGGATAAAGCGATAACTGTTTACGTTACTTAAAGTTTATCAAACGGAAAATATATTTATTTCTCAGTTTCAAATTTATCCAGCAATTATTTAGCATAATATATATATATGTTATTTATAAACCGCGCTACAATAGCCGCTAAGTATGAGAAATATACTATAAGCACGAGGTGCATTTAATACATCAACAGATTATGACAATTTTAATTTTCAATTCAATTCAATTATCATTTTAAAAAAAAAATTAAATTAGGACCATATAAATTTTCAACATATCATGAAAGTAATAGACGCGCACCGAGGATTTTTGCCACCACACTATCTCAGAATTTAGCTCAAGTCTTTCAACGAATTGTTTTAAAGACTGGCTTTTTTTTTGATTTGACTACATAAACACCAAGAAAGATAAGAAAAATGTTTCTATTTAAACCCGAAATAACTTACAGATAATAGAAAAGATGATAACAACGAACGAGATTGCCAAAGTTGTACCGCTGCCTGTTCCGCCAAAAAACTGTGGGACATCCCCAGCAAGCATACTTTTAAGACTTTGCCGCATATCTTCATCCATTTCGGCCGAATTGAGCATATCTAACAATTCTTTATTCGAAGGCACATAATTTGGATCGGCATCCATAAATTCCTCAAGTTTCTTCAAATGGTCATCATTTTTTAATACATCCTCCATATTTTGGAGATTTTCGGCGTTTAACTCCGCCATTTTAACACTTAGTTTCGGACAGATTGACGATAAACAACTGCTTGTTGCGCGGGTTATCTGAAGTGATATATAATCGACACGTTGGGATCCACGTTGGAAAGACTGATTGGACCAAGTTATAGGAGCTAGAGACTTATCTTTTATTATTTTATAATATAAACAAAAACTGTACAAGTGCAGTATTAATCGCGCACCATAGATTCCGAACGAATTTCTTGACTGTAGCTCAACAAACAAAGCATAGACTTTATCTTGATATTGTGTATCTTCTGATTGCATTGGCTTATAAATATGTAACATTTAATATTTCCTGCGTTAACCTGAGTTTTTAACTTTAATAAAACATGGGTATTTAAATAAATTTAATAATATACAAAAATAACTTGATATTCCCTAACTTTCCTTAGACAGACAGACAGCAAGGTGATCAGATAGACAGACAATCGAGAGACCAAGAAAAAGAAGAATCTACATATGTGCAAATAAAAAAAAACACATGCAAAAAAAAATATAAGAGTATACACACCCCAAAAAACCTAAAGGAAATGGCTTGGATTATATTTTTGTTTTAAGTAAAAAAAATAAATTTATAAAACATGCACATTACTTGGACCACACAAGAATAACTTATTACAATAACACTTGTTTCAGTCTTATTAGAATATGTCACATGTTTTTGCATAATTTACATTTATACAATAACTAAATAAAAATATTTATTAACAATTAAGGAGGAATGTTTATTAACCTAAATGGAGTGTTCCATTCTCTAGTTTATTCCGGACATTAGGCATTATATGTTATGCGTCCTCATAATGCTATATTAACACAAGCTTATATATATAAAGAATAAAAAGATTGAATATTTTAATTGTTTTTAACTTCACATGATATTCCGCTCAATGAAAGGTAGGCAGAAGGAACGTCACATTAAGACTTGTGTTCTTATAAGCTTGTGCTCCTGGGACATGATGACCTCAAAAAGCAATTGTAATAATTTACTGACCTACTGAGTACACTACCTTTGTTTTAACAGGCAGAACCAAAAAAATTTAACAATACAAATTCATAAACTCCTAACTTCATACTTAGGTTGTTATTATTATGGGGTGGTCTGTTCTTTCTTACATTTATAGCAAATAAATAACTATACTTGATAATTTAATTTATACTTAGTCTCTTAAAAGCCTACCAATAATAAATTAAAGCTCCCCTTAATTCTGCATTGCATGTAGAGTGGCAGAACTCAATGCTGCTCTTTGTCACATTGTGCCACAGGGTGAGAAAACGAAAATATCTAATTTCCACGAACGGTAATCGAACTCACAACCTGTTGCGTTTACAGTCACATGATTGTGCACCTGTACCACAACTGGATTCATTTATTTTTATTATAGTAGTAAACTGCAATATTTCAAATTATCCAAGACTTGTTTGAAGTTTAGAAATTATTTAAATGATACTTGTATTATGTTGATCATACCTATAATAGTTGTATATAATATCTAAAATAATCCCTTAAATAGCTTTTAAACTTCAAACATATTGTCCCTGTTATTACAACTTGTGAACCACCAATAAAAAGCAAGGGATTATAAAGAATTATCATATTATATAAAATTCAATATATACCTGTTAAACTGACTACCACGATCCCAGGAACTATAAATACTGAATTGGAAAATGCGTGCTCGAGGGGGCCGTCGTGGCCACCGCTCAAATCCACCATTATGATAAAATCTATATATTAATGCAATAAAATACTGTATAAATTATTTCTATGATACGACTCAGATCGTTAAAGAGATCAAGTTTACTAATTTAAGACATTTTCATTGTAAAAACGCGATTTTTCGGCGTTTTTGTTTGACGATAACAAAACAAATGTCAAATTCCTGAGGTGTATGTCAATTTCATTGACAGCTTTCTGTTTTCAACATTTAAGTTTAAGAATTTGCAGCACAAGTTTTGAACTCATACTCAACACTGGAGAACCAGAGGAGAAAAATATTCTCACTTTCTTACTTATTAATAAAAATATAAATATATTTTTTTATTTATTTATAAAATGTATGTGCCGTTTTGATCGAAGACTTGTTGCCATCGTATAAGTAGTGCCATGATGCCATTCCTGTAGAAATTTTGAAATTTTTGATTAAAAAAAATTGACAAGTAGTGTTCTTTTGAGGCTAGCTTTATGCGTCCCAAAGAGTTATGCAATGACCGAAACAGGTGGAAATCTGAGGGAGCAAGATCAGGGCTATATGATGAAATATCCCATATTGAGGGAGCGTGGCTGGGATGCATCAACACATCCCAGCTCATGAATATCAAGATTTTCAGCAATGTTGTAGCTATTTTGCTCCACTTTCTCAAAGATGGAAAATTGTATGAAATTTTGTCACAATCGGTTCTGCGGTTTGGCCCTGATTGCGACACAGACAGACAGATAAGAGTTAATTTCAAATTTATAAAATAGGTATGGAGGTGTGGATAGCATTTGTAGAATTAAAAAATATATGTTTCTAATAATTATACATATAAAAATAGAATACAAATAATTGAAGTTATTTATTACTTAACCATAGTTTTAGTTATATAATATACAAACATCTATAGCCATTAATTTTTACGTTGTTTATTTGAGGAAAAATAAAACAACAGTGTACAAACATAAATTTATTATTGTCAAATACACAATTATGTATATCTTTTGGCCTTAAAATAGTATGAGACTAAATTCCACTAATGATACAAGATACAACAGTTACAGCTAATATACACAAAAACATTAACTTAATGTTATAGTTATCAAATAAAAATCTTGGAATGTTTTCATATTAAAGCAGCAATGTCATTCATGATTGAATTTTTTTATGAAAATTAACCAATTTTTAAAAATATTGTAAAATATTGTTATAAAAAATATATTTTTTGTAGAAGGCTGTATAATGTATTTATTATTCATTAACTGTTTAAAAAATACTAAACAGAATTTTTATTATTAAGAATAAAAATTCATATTTCAATAAAAGTAGTATATTTCATTTTATTATAATTAGAATTATATTAAAGTATAATATTATCGATACATTTTCATTGATTACTTAAACAATTTGAAGAACCTCAATTTTAAAAGAGTTATCACAGTACAATGAGGTGATCTCCAAATTTTGAAAATTATTAAAATTTTTTATCATTATTAGTATACTTATATAAAAATATAATTTCGAATAAATTTATTTAAGGCACTGTTTGGGAATGACATCGAGCAAATATTTTTAAAAACAATTTTTTTTCTCAATAAGTATAAAGAGTAATGTTATAATGTTCGTCACATTACTGGTTCAAGAGATTCATATAATTCATATAAAATCTTTAGAAAATATTCTAAGAGCAGATCGAAAAAAAAACGCGAATATTACCTATTATCACGTATCTGTAACCAATAACATGGCAACATTGTTTATTTTTATATTTTTTTACATCGACTCAACTCACACAACACTTAGACTTAAATCTATCGTTCCAATTTTTTTTATTGTTTTACATTGTGTGAATTAGTACGATGTTAAATTGAGTCTATTGTTTTCTTTTGTTATATTTAATTCTTCTTGAGAGGATCGAGATTGTCTATTGAAAAATCATCGTTTCCAAAGCTGATCCCTCTGCTGAATCCATCCTATGGACAACAAAGAGCACAATAAATTTAAAAAAAAATTACACACAGTACAACTATGGGGAACAAAGTGTCTTAACACTAGGTTCCCTCTGCCTATTTTGCTGTGTGCGAGATATAGCGTGAAGCTGATAGTGATAGATAGATGGTACAATTTTTTTACAGCATGGCAGGCAGAGAGAGCCTAGTGCTAAGACACTCTGCTACCCACATTTCGCCGAAGTTTGGAGGCAATGCTTGCTTAGTGGCGGATTTGAAAGTCGCGCTTTGTCCCGACACCACAGCGGAGAAATAAATAATTAAATATTTAATTTTCTCGAGTGGGATTCGAACCCACAGCCTTTCGTGTTTTCAGTCAAAGTTTGTGTCGCCTTTTCAGTTTGTGTCGCTTTATTTAATACTCTACATCCACAAGTATACTTTCATTTTTTTAATATATTTTCTTTACTTACCAACAAATCATCAATCTGTTTAGGAAAAGGAAATGTTATTTAAATTAAATTGTTATTATTATGTATTTTTACAATTATCAATTATTTTTTGAATCTTAGAATAGAAGAAGATAATATTTTTATTATTAAAAAGGACTAAAAAATGTACACCGCATGAAAAAAAAAACAAAATAAAAATTTCATACCTTCATCTCCGATATAGTCTTATCCAGAAAACCATTGAAGCTGCTATCCAATTCGACCGTTTGTTTCTCGCTCAAATTTCCGAATCCATTGAAAGTATTTCCGTAACCGTTGCCAAAAATATTTCCCGCCTTCTGCGTGTCAAACGGATCATAGCCCGTCAAACCATTGGTAAAGGAATTTGTATTGAAAACAGACGTTTGCAAATTAAAGTCGCTTATGTCATAATTCGGTTTGACATTGACGTTGACAGGAGCTTGCGCGGGAAAACTGTTGACGGGGAGGGAAAATGGCGTCGATCCGAAAATATCATTGTTAACGGGTGGCATGAATTGTTGTTGTTGTGTTGGTTGTAGATTTTGTTGTATTTGCTGGTTTTGTGGTGAAGATTGACGTTTGGAGGCTTTTGGTGGTGGTGCCACTGGAAAGGTGATATAAAATATGTATATAGTCTTATATTTTTATTTAAATATGTAAAAGGGGCATATTTTACTTGAATTATATATAAATTGAGGCCGTCGGGGCACAAAGTGTGAATGCAACGCAATGGTTGTGGGTTCGATCTCCACTCGGAGCAATTATTAATTCATTTCCCCGAGTGGGGATATTTATTAACAGTTTAACTTCTTCGCTCAAGCACCAAGGCAAAAAGCCCATCGTTAAGGTCTGCCACTCAACACGCAATGCTTCGAAAATTTCGACGGATTGTGAGGAATGGAGTGACTTAACACTAAGTTCCCTCTATCTACTTTGATATGTAAAGGGGTACAGCGTAAAGCTGATTATTTTACTTGCATAAGTTATAATTCGTTTTTAAGCAGGGCATAATTTACCAATAAAATTATTTACAAAAATATTATCTAATACTAATTCAAAAACTGGTGTTAAACCTTTTTGAACTGATTCCGACTAATTTTAGCGATGAATGTTTGTTCCGCCTTTAAACAGTAATATAAACTTTATACATAAGAAGATATATAGTAGGCTAAAATTGATGTAAAGATTTTATTTGATTAATTTATTTAAAAATAAATGTAAAAGTAATATACTTACGTAACGGTGGAGTGGGCGTGACCGTATTCTCCATTACGGGAGTGAAGCGAGTCACTGGATCCGATTCAAACGCTCGTGGATCAAAATCTGGAAAAAACATACTTATACATAAAAAAACTTTAAAAGTTGTTAAAGCAAGTAAACATCGGAGTGTATCTCCGATTATTGCAGGTTCATTTTTTTTTTTGACAGCATTTTAATCAAGATCACTAGATCTACTAGATCAAGTTATTTTGCCATTCAAACTGAAGTACATTACACAAATATTTTAATATTTATTTAAATTCGGTATTGGTCTATTTTTTTGGTTTTTATTATTGTCGTATCCTAGCGGCGACCACTCAACACGACTTTCGACGGAAAGAGAAGGTTCGGAGGTCAAAAATCAACAATAATCTAAACAAAAAAATATTACCACTATCGGAGTCAGAGTTCAGCAACAGTCCTTCTAATTTGGTGCCTACCACTGGATTTTTGCTTGTCATATCGCCAAGGAATTTTCTGGAAGCAAAATATAATAATGAACCAATGAGTTCCGTAAATTATTAGTTAAGTAAGAGTTTTAAAAACGCCCGCTTCATGCGAAGGTTGTTCTTAGGTCTGAGGCGTTAACAAACTAACATCCACATCATTCCACTCATTTATCATCATTTATCATTATTTACCACAATTTACCAACGTTTATAGCCATTTACAGACTTACCCAGTCTTCCCATTGTGTAGCGGGAGGGGCGCGTGCGGCGCGGGGGGCGTTGACAACAACAAATTGTTGTCATTTGAATTGAATGTGTCTGTCGAGTTATTTGATACTGCATCTGAAATTATTGTTTTTACAATAGTTATAATATATTACTACGGCGTTAATTTAATTAAGTGCAATAATGTGGTAACAAATTGAATATTCCAAAAAGCATCTAGATATTTAGGTTTCTTATTTTACATAACTAACTTAACATTAATTTAGTTATGTAAAAATTACGCATTTACTATGATTCTTTGATGATTTCCTCCAATTTTTACGTTTTTGAGTTATCATTGTAATTCCGTCTAGGCTTAAAGATAGCAAAAACCAAAATTAAAATGAAAGAAAAAAAAAAATGGTCTCACCGGTATCAGATTTAGAATTGAACCCGTTAACACTGAGAGTGGACAATTGCTTCTCTAACTCCGGCGGCGGCTTGAACTCCGCTATGTCGGTCAAGTTGTTGCGGGAGAGATACGCGGAGAGATCGTCTTTGTATGTTATTTTTGATAATTCCTGCAATATAAAGCGTGTTTTTATATATATAAAATTATAGCACAAAATAGGCATATTTATGGGTGATAGCGTATGCGATATCACAATAATGGAAAACAGAGATTTTTACCACTCAATTATTAAAATCTGTTACTATAACATACCTGTAAGCGATTTTTGTACGTGTTCATTTGATACTCGAGCCTCTTGTTCTGTAGAGTTAGTTTTTGCATTTCAATGTATTTGCCGTTGTCGTTTAAGAATCGCCTGAAAATTATGAGAAAAAAAAAATTATCCAACCTTATTTTTTTAATTAATTAACCTTTATTTTTGGAGGATGTGTAAATATAGCATTAATGACTGTCTGCGGCTTCGCCCGCGTGGTCAAATGGAAATATTTACTACATTATGTATGACACATGACACATTCTATGTGCAGGGGGTAACTCTGACGGCTTGTGCAGTGTCTTACAATGACATAATAGACATTATAAATTATAGCCTATATTCTTCCTCGATAAATGGACTATTCAGTCATGTAAAGACACCTTAACTTCACAAAAGTAAAGTCCACAATCAATTTGCTTTGTTACTCTATTATGTTTTTTAAAAAGAAACCTACAGAACTTCTAATTTTTTGTACAACTTGAGATCTATTATTATTAAAGTAGGTTAAAGAAATTCACAATAAATACCAATTTTATTATTATATTGTAGTTTTTACAAAAAAAAAATTACTGTAGTCAATTTTTGTCGGTCTATTGAAAATAAAGAAACTATTCAAGACACAAAGAATACAATTGGAAACTTTATTCTGATTATACTTTCACTCGTCGTTTATGGTTGCCTTTAATTTATTATATATAGTATATAATATATTTTTTTGTTGATATAAGGATTTTAACATAGCTAGATAAGAATGTAGGGCTTAATTAAGGAGACGTGGTCGGAGATAAATAATAGACGTGAGTTCCAGCCCTGGTACGTCGTTTTATTATAACGACCAATTTTCTTTTCATTCATCGCATTTAGCCAGAGAAAGTATTTACCTGTAAGCCAAATCGAATGCTTGACCTATAGTTAAGGTGATTTCCGAAGCCAATTTAGTGGAGATGAACACAAAACACTCGTGCTTCTCTACATTTCCACCATCGTGTCCGTTTACCCCATTGACGGTGCTGCCACCTGAAAAAATATTTCAGAAATTAATTATTAAGAGATTATGTTTAAACTCTCTTGCCTCACTTTTCCATCATGAATCAAAAAAAAAAAGAAAAATAAAGTAATTTCACCTTTGGCAATAAAAGAGAAGTATTTCTTCGCTCCCTTATCGTCAGCACAGTAGGATATCCGATGTAGCGGGAACTGGTACATCACGTTGTTGGATCTTGGTTCCTAGAAGTTAAATTATAAAATATTTTAAATTATATAATAATTAATAATTCTTTTTTTCACAAGCTTCGAATAAGTATGTTTTGTCACTCACTGTATTCTGTTACCAGAGGAGGAGATTGAACGTAATCCATTCACCCGAGTGGGAATTGAACCCACGAATATAGTTATGAGAAAACATATAAAAACCTCACCCAATATGCAAGGTCTCTTTCTACTCGCTCGCCACCTAACCAGATACAATACATTAAGACAAAAGATGAATATAAAACAAAAAGATAACAGTATCAGAAAAACCATCGACGGTGTAAACCGCAGTGCAGCGGTAACGACGGGAAGTAATTACTGGCCGGCGGTTGATGACGACACAAATTGCTTCTTAACTAGCAGTGGGCACGCGAATATGCTTGATATTTGCAACCTTTACTTCTATTTCTATATTAATATTACATAATGGTGAAAAGACTGTTTGGTTGAATGTGCTGATCTCAGGAACTTTTTGGATACTATTTGTATGTCTGTCCACAAAATTCTCGAAAACTCAAAGCCACATCGAGCCGATCATTGTTGATTAAATGTAGTATATCCGAGTTACATGAAAATCAGTAAATTTTTTGAGATGAAGGTTTTCACACATTATAAACCTACATAAGTTGACTACACAGTTGAAGGTGTTTTTATTATTAAAATTAAATAATTCTCTAAATAATGCAACTCAAACATACGTAAGTACATATTTTAATTTCATATTTATATTAATATATATATATGCATCGTAACGGTAAATTGGAAACGGTAATATATATTTAGATATAAAATTAATTTTATTATTTATTAATTTCTTACTAGATATGATTTACATATTTTCTTATTCTAATGAGGCAGTTACTGCGCAGCAGTATGTCGCTGTGTACGTAAAACGTGACAGTAGTGACTTCAATTCCAACGCGAGAGTCACTTCCTTTATGTAGTAAGAGGACAGAACGCGACGTTAAGTTTCGCCACTCACAATGTCTTGAAAATAAGGCAGATAATAAAGAATGAAGTATCTTAACACTACAACTACAGTTGTATGTAACATAACTATTCTACAACCGCGTCAGTTACTCAACACACGTTACAATTACAAAAGTCTCCTACTAATTGACTAACTCACGGAAGGCGACGCGAAACGAAAGCCTTAAAAATCAACAATCCACGTACAAAGTAAATATTACACAATAAGTAAACGTGGAACCAATTTGAAGTTGGCTTGCGAAATTTTAATATATTAGATAGATATTGTTTTAGATAGTTTTTTTTTAATTTTAGGTAGACCTAGTGTTAAAATACTCCCCCTAAATGCCTGAAATTTACCTGAAAATTTCAATGGAAAGACGATTGAGTGATCGAACTCAACGCTTTATAATATAACCCATGTGTCAACATAATTAAAAATAAGAAAAAATTCTAAAATTAAATCTTCTACAGCTAAGTTCAGAGCGATCATGACTCTACCTACGGTCATATTGTATTTTTTGTCTCTCCATATTTTGTTCAGAATTGAATTACGTTTTTACACGAGTGGAAACTACAGGACTAAGTGATTCATCATTAAACAATAAGATATGACTCTACATTGATACACCTGACAGATGTCTGTATACACCTTATTATTATGCAATTAAAAAATATTCTAATAATGTTTATATAAATTTAAAATAATTTTAATTTCGCGAATTCTCGATAGCGTCTCGATCGCTTCAAACTATGCATTTTGGAGAGTAGGTATAAGGAAACTAGTGTTAAGACACTCCTTTTATCACTTTCAGTACAATTTTCAAGATATTATGTGTAAAGTTGCGTAATTCAACGCCACGCTTTACCCAATTTCCAGAGAAAAGAAACGAAACATTTCGTCACACCGAGCAGGAATCGAACCCACAACCGTCGCATTTACAGGCAGATCAAAAACATTTAACCTATACGATTAAGTTTTAAAATTGACGTAAACCCACAGTAGTATTGACTTCTATTACAAAACACAAGCATAACGACCCTAGGCCTCAACAGTCTCTTAGGAACAGAACGTTACGTAGTCGAGTTAAAAGTGAAATTGCATATAAATGAGAGACCATTTTTGCGTTATGCCTTCTACGTGATGAAAATATTAATTGTTTTTATATTCTATGGTAGATATAGCAGCTGCCTTCGAAAACCGCAAACATCGATTATTTTTATTATCATATTTTCGGTTAAAGAGAAGATTTTTTTTATAGTTTCACGCTGTATCCCGCGTACGGCAGGATAGACAGAGGGAATATAATGTTAAGACACTGTTCGAAAATCACACGGACGCACAACTGTCGGTTTTACAGCCAGGCACTGTGCAGCCGTACCACAACGATATAGGATATTTTCTCTAATAGTACGAAAGATAAAACCTATCTGAAGACATGGTGAGGCGATTGAATACCGCGACTTATATAGAACTCATCAAAGAGTAAAGAACGGAGAGTCTCGACACTAGGTTATCACCTTCATGCTGGAGAAAGACCTACCTGTATAGCAACTCCATCGACAGACACAGTGATTTCAACTTTCTTGCATTTCGCTGCATCCTTGGTCTCAGATTTTCTAAGTTGTTGTGTAAATTGTAGTTTTTTGATAGCGTCCTTTACTACTTCGATGCCTTTTGGCTGATCCACTTGTGTGCAGCCTAGGAACTGGAAATAAAAACGAAATATTGTTAGCATTTAGTATTATAATTTAATAATAATAATGATATAATTATTAGCTTCACGCGGTCATTTAACAGGATACGTAGATGAAACAAAGTGTTTAGACAGACCGTTTCTTCATATTAAAAATAATTCATTTGCCTCAATGGGAATCAAACCTACAACTGTTGCGTTTACGCACACGGCAACGGCCTCTGGACGCGAATATTATAACTTTGATATCTAGAATATCTTAATATTGTATTTAAATAGAAAATTCCTTTGCAAGGAAAGGGAAATGCCGAGTGTCATACAACTAAATTCCCATAACATAGTTATCATTATGAATTATATGCGTGAACACAAGCAAAATAATAAGTTCACAGCAATTATAATAATTATTAATATTTTACACACTATTTATTAATAATGTCAAGGAAAGTCACGTGAAGTTGCGTGCGGGGAATCGTTTATAATAATACATAATAGTCTCTATGTAACAATAAGGAATATATATCTTTTGTATATAACAGTTATTAATAATGTTTTTACGTAGCGGCCCATATATACATGATAATGTGATAGAACTAAAAAAACAGATATTATTTTTACTAACAATTTGATACAGCATCTGACCTTAAACGCGACAGTTGTGGGTTTGATTTCTATTCAGGGTAATGAATGATTATTTCCTCGTTCTGGTAAGGTGACAAAACGCGGTGTTGAGTTCCACCACTGAAAATCAACATGCAATATCTCGTAAATTCGGTGGAAAACGGGAAATAGAGTGTATTACTATTACACTGTGTTTCCTCAACCAGGGAAATTTGCGTGAAAATGCGTGAAGCTGATGATAATAAGGGATGATACGATTTGAGTTCGATATAATTTAATATAATAATTTACGTATTGAATTGTTTATTTTGTTTTATACGTAAGTAAGTACAATTGAGTAATAGACATCTGCTACAACGCCCCCATTGATAAATAACGCACGTGTTAGATAGCAGTATATTATATTATAAATAAATTGTTATCATATAACAATTGACGCTATAGGGAGGCAGCTACGCGAAATAGTCTGGTTAAGAGCCTAAACAAAAAAAACGGAATTAGTTCATCCGTTTGGGAGCTACGATGGCATCGACAGACATACACAGACATGTCAAACTTTTAACACTCCTGCTTGCTTTCGTCGTGGGTTAAAAATATAGAGATATACATATAAAAAAACAAATGTATACATGATCTTATAGCTAAAAAGCCATTTCTTCCAGAGAACGTAACTTAAAGCACGGCGTTAAGTTCCGTCAGATAACATTTAATAGTTCAATAAAAGTGAAGAAAAAATAAACGTGAAAAGAAACGAAATTGTATCATCTATTTACCAGCCATGCGTGTCGTATAAGGAAAAAATCATAATATGAAAATTTAAATAAAAAAAAAACAATTCTAGTTGCGTATTGGAGAGGTCGTTGATCTGTATAATATGTTTATACTACGAGTAGATCGTTCTTTCTGCGACTATAAAAATTTGTATCGTTATATTATCTGTTTAATATAAACATGAACTCGACATTAATAATTTCATTTTCTCGCTCCGATGACAAGTGAGAAATGGAGTGTCTTCACACAAGGTTCCCTTTGTCTTCCGTGATATTACATGAAGCTCTTTATTTATTTTATTCATGTTTAATTAGATATGCCTAAAAGTAAAATCATCATTGTAATGTGGACGATCTATTTATTATATTGTTATTATATCTTATCTGTACCAATTCACGCTGTTTCCCGTGGACAGCAGGGGTGGGCGGCCAGAATTTAGTGTAAAGAGTAAAGAAACTCCATTCTCCACTTCCCGAATAAATCCCAAATATTGCGCCATGATGGGAGATCTCACAATTCTCTTTGTGTTGTCAGATATGAACAAATGAAAGTAATTAAGTTCCCGTCGTCTTTTCCATATTTTTTTAGCTAAACCTGCATACAACAGGGTGATGAGGGAACCTAGTGTTAAGACACTCTGTTCCCCACTTTCAAGACATTGTATATTAAATGGCGGGATTTCTTTAATTAGTAATTGTAAAACTTACCTTCACCAAATACGCGACGTGTCCCTTGACCAGCGCATCGGGTGCGTGTATCCAGTTCCTGCCGTTGGGCGTGCCGTTCGCCTTGCCTTTGCCCTGCCAGAACAGCAAGGTGGACATTCTGTAACAAGGAATTATATTTATTATATTTTGATGTTTATTAAATATTGGACCCATTTTTTTTTTATTCACTTTTTTTCCCCACTTCCCGCCGAATTCTCAGGCATTACATGTTGAGTGGGAATCGATCCCACAACCGTCGTGTTTACAATGGCGTCATCGACGGCTTCAGACCAAAATATACGAGGAAATTTTTTTTTTATTTTTTTTTTATCAGGGTATAATATAGGGTAATTTGCATTTTAGCGATGAAAAAGTTAGGGAACTGACCAAATGTTCTTTTTAATGGAAATAAAGTGTCTTAACACTATTTCCTTTTCCCAATTCTATTATATGCGGGATAGGTACAGCGTAAACTTGAAAAAAAAAACACAAGCTAGAGCGCAGATAGTATAAAGTAAACCATAAGATTGTGATCTTATGTGATGTGATGTGTCACATCCACGTGTGTTTGTAATTGTTCTAAAAATTCCATAGCGCATTATAATTTATAATAATATAATACTTATTACGCGTTCCTTTGTTTCTTCATAATAATTCTCTATTTAATAATAATATTAGAAGACAAAAGAGTTTGTTTGATCGCGTTGATCTCGGGATGTAATAGTATGAATTGAAAAAATAAATAGTTTTTGTATAAAATATGCATAGTGCATATGGATTGCCCTGCTTAATTAATGGAATTATGTAGGGCAATCCATATACATTATGTTAATTCTCGCCTAGTGTTGAGACACTCCTTTTCTATTGAATTGCTTGTACGTCTCCCAATTTTCACCGAATTCTGGCGATACTCATCGCCCTGCACTGCCTTGTTTCCAGAGTGAAGAATTGAAAATATATAAAAAAAACGCTTTTTATTGTGGTAATCGAACCCACAACCTGTCGCGTTTACAGTCGAACTAGTGCCCCCGCGATACGACCGCACTCGCCTTATTTTATTTATTATGTTTTAAAAATAATCATAGTCTATTTTTTATTGGACATACCATATTGGAGGTTGTCAATTCAATTACCATTTGGGGCATATTTGTATGCTAGAATTATTTGTCCAAAGATATTATTAGGTATATAGAGTTTATGGCACATGCTAATCGCTTGAAAAATAATGAACTATAAGTGATTTTCTATGAAAACATTCTTTCGACTATAATTTAAAGAAATAAACAATGAATTAAAAAGAAAAAGGAATTAACTGTATAATAATGTTTGTCTTATTATAATATGGGATTTCCGAGTATATAATACGTTGCATTAATTATCTGCACGTGTGCGTTTCATATGAGTGTATATATCCCACATGAAGTACATTATTACGATATATGTAAGAATGTTAAACAAAATATATAAAATGCCCCTCATGGTGCAGGGGCTCAATTGTGCGACTTTAATACGAGGATTGTGGATTCGATTCCCGCACGGGGGAATGATTTCTTCGATTTGGTAATGAGGCAAAGTGCAGTGCAAAGTGGCAGGAAATATCTTAATGGGAAAGAGTCATAGAAAAAGAGGATTTGAAGCCGCGCCTGCTGCTATGTTACGACTACTCAATCAATTTTAATTTTATTTATACTGCAGGGTAGGCATAGGGAACCTGGGAACATTGGTCTCCATCTCCATCTCCAAGACACTTTCGTTTCCCGCTCGCCATCGATTTTTAGAGGCACTTCGTGTTGAGTGGCGGTTTTCTACGTCGTGATTTGCCTCGTCACCAGAGCGAGGAAAACATTGAAAATATCTAATTCAATTTACTGCTACTTTTACAAAGTATAACAATATCAAAGAAAACTTTTGTTAATTCCAATTAATATTAAGATATTTAATTACTTTATTACCGAGAAAATGCATTTCGATCGAGCCAATTATACATGTGTATTAGTTCTCGTAGAACGAGTGTGAATAAACGATTACTATTCTATTAAAGTAATTAAAAACATATGCTTATTTAATATTATAACTAGTTTTTGCCTAGAGGTTTGCTTGTTTATATTATTATTTAGTTTCACGCTGTATATGGCAGAGAGAACCTAGTATTAAATAAGCCACGTCACTCCCCACAGTCCAATTTTCGAGATATTGCGTGTTAAGTCATTGAGTGAGTAGCGGTACTCGACGCCACACGAATTGTTTTCAGAGTGAAGATATGTAAATAATTTCCTTGAGTGGAATCGAACTGGCAACTGTCGGGTTTATAGTCAGACTCTGTGCTGCGGCCTCAACTACGTATGTCTTTCGAGGTGCAAAATGCAGAAAGGCTCGTGGAGGCTAAGCAAGTAAGGCGTAGTATCCAAATTTTCACGCAGCTGGATCTTCTTTACCTACGATTTTCTGTTATTAATTCTTTTTCAGTATTTCTGTCATATAGCATATTATATGTTAAATACAGTACAGCAATGGAACTTACAACAAGCGTCTAATATTAATTGGACACGATCCAATATCGTAATTAACTATTTGTGTATGCTAATATTATAAAGCTGAAGAGTTTATTTGGCTGAACGCGCTCATCTCAAGAAGTACTGGTTCCAATTGAAAAAAAAAATGAATTGGTTATTTATTATAACCATTAATAGTTTCGATGTGACCCACTGTACTTGCTGTCAGATCTCGCTCCACACTTAGAATGTGTCATACTCATACAGAACTCTATTTTTTTATCTTCACGCTGAATCCCGCAATTAGCAGAATAGCCAGAGGGAGTCTAGTGCGTTCCCTCTGCTGCGAGATCAGCATGAAGCTAAAAAAAATAGGAACCTTGCTCGTCCATCGTAATGATGACCATAATAATAATAAGAAAAAAAAACAATTCCTTCTAACCTTAATTTTCTTTCTTTTACATTTCGATATTATTATTACTATGATATAGTATTATTAATAAGTTTAAATGTTAAAAATAATGAAATAAAATAACGCTATCTACCAACAAAACGATCATAAAACCGAGGCCTTGATGATTCGTGATTGATTCGCCGATAATAATTAATTAACGCGCTAGCAAATAATATGGTCACGACTGTACTTCATTTGCCGTGTACAGTGTTGATTATTATTATAATAAAAAATATATATTTTAAAATGAGAGACATTATGAATACGTACTCTTTTTTAAAAATGGGCTATTTACAAATATTATTAAGTAAAAAATCATATATTACTAAACAAAATATTTACTTTTCTCGCTTTGGTAGGCAAAGCGCGGAATTGAGTTCCACCACTAAACTGGGAATATCTCTAGGGAACTGAAGTGTCTCGATGGGAACGGAGTTCCTTAACACTAGGTTCCCAGGTTCCCTCTGCTCTGCCATGTGCGGGATATACGATTTATAAATACGAGCCTTAGAACGTATGAGACACTTATTTTAGTTATTTCGTTGCTCTCGACTCTCGATTGATCTTGAGATGATCTGATGATATGATGTTTTCATTCATAGATTATAATTCATGAATGGCAGCGGCATCCGAAGACCGCTCTCAAAATCGATCTTAGACTTGAGATCCGTTTATAAATATGGACCTTAGATTATATGAGACACAACTTTTGGTTATTTCTATTTGACCACGCAGGTGAAGCCGCAGGTGAAAGCTAGTTTCTCCTATATATTACTTACGAAGATATTTGTATACACTATATTTGTAGAACGCGAAAACAGGTTGCCATGCATGGTCATTGTCGCATCCTTGATGCCAACGAGACTAATAATTTTATCGCAATGTTTGTAAACATGTACATTTTTCTTTTTTTTATCATTATTGAGCGGCGTTGAGTTCCGCCACTCTACATGCTACGTTTAGAATTGAGATGTAGAGAGCAGAAGTATCTTAATGTGAACAGAGTGTTTTAACACTAGGTTTCCAGGTTTCCTCTGCCTGCTCTGCTAGGTTTGGGATAGACCTCCCACACATTCGAACAAACTGTTCAGATTTATAATATTAGCAGTAAGTAGACATAATTGCTTTAATAGTAGTAATAAATATTACATAAAAAATAAAAAATGCATGCACACAACAGGGCAGACAGAGGGAACCTGGTGATAAGACACAAAGATGTTGAATGGCGGAACTCAACGCCGCGCTGACACGCGTACGTACGTACGTATACATCGTGAAATAATCAATGACCAGTACTAAAAGAATTTCCACTATAAGTACGCAAAAGGATTCATTCCACTATAAGTCCATAACTTTGTATACTTTTTATAAGACTCGTGATTTTAGATACTGCGACGCAAAAACTGAAGTTAAAATTATAAGACGGGGAAAACCAATATGGACGATAGAATTAATTATTCATAACATTATTATTACCTATATTATACTAAATATTATAATTTACAATATGTATGCACATGCACATCATTTTAATAGCTAATTTATTAGATAAGCCCCTGGTGATATGATCTCGTGGACGGTTGTAGGTTTGATTCCCAATTGGGTGAATAAATTAATTTCATTTCTCTGATAAGACGAATAACGGCGTTAAGTTCTGCCAACCCGCAAAAAGGGATATTAGGTTCTCTCTGACCTTGTTATATGCGGGAAAAACTTGAAACTTAAAAAAAACCTTTGTATATTTATTTGTATGTGATTTAAAGCCACGTATATACTCTGGCCTTTGTATATTCTGTGGTCAGCTATAAGACAAATAAATAATTGTTTTCCTTTTAAGTACATTAAATATTGTAATGTCAACATAAACAATATTTAAAATGTATTTAGAGAAAATACTCCCAATTTGCCAACCATCTCATAACGTCGTGGCGTCGGGCACAAGGGTGGGACTGTAACGCGACGGTTGTGGGTTGGATCCCACTGCAGGGGATTAATTATTACTTATTAATATCTTCATTTCAGTGCTCTGGCACACAAAAAGTCCGGCGTTGAGTTCCGCCACTTAATACGCAATGCCTCAAAAAAATCGGAAAGTGGGCAACAGAGTGCTTTTAGCACTGGGTTACCTCTGAAGCTGATCTCATGAGTGAATATACCACAGGTGCTTAACCAACTAAGCCTAATATCTATTTAGCTTTCGCAATCGGGTCTAGATAAACGATCCCAGGAATTCAGCGGGACTATACAACTCTAGACCAATTCATTTATCCACAAACGAAAATAAGCCTACCCACATAAATATAAAGCTTAAATTCGCTCAAAAATATAATATTATATGACGTTTATATAATAATAGTGTTATGGGACAATAGTTGGTATAGCGCAGGTTATAAGATTCAATTTGGTGTGATGTATTTTGTGAAGTTAGCCGTTTTGGTTTTGTGTAATACCGATCTCCGTACTTAGTACGGACTGATACGGTGAGCACACTGATGCAATGTTCATTCACACTCGTAACGATAGTGTTGTGAGTGTGTCGATGGTTTATTTTTTTGTTTTTGTGTATAAGTTCTATAAGCGTACCGTATATAATCTGTAGGTTGTATATATTTGTAAATGAAAAATTATGTTGTAGGGAAATATATTTATTTAATATAATCTTAATTTTAAATGTAGTAATATTTTAATCGGTTAGTACTTATTGTGTTACAGTATTCAATAAACTAAATCACAGCATTGTGATTTTATAAATAGTTATTTTCTTATTGCTCATAATTTTTTGGTAAGTATTTAGCTAGAACAGGCAAAAATTGGAGAACCAAGTGACTAATCACTACATTAACTACCACAACGGCCTAAAAATTATATTTAAAGTAACACTCACCAATCAACCATAAATCAAACCATTCGTAACGTGCTCATTTACCTTAAAACGACTTCCGATAAAACTTGTATTACAGTGTCGTGGGAACATCGATATCGATAGATTGCGTAATCTCACTAGAACACAGACGCTGGACCAAAGTTTGATCTTAAAGCAAACGAGATAAAAGTCATTTTAAATTATTATGTATACAGGAAAAATATTATTAAGACGCTTTGTAATGTTTACTAGCATTTACTTGCGGCTTTGTCCTCGTCATCAAATGGAAATAACGTAAGGCACGTACACAGGTGCACAAGTGCACAGGTGCACAGGTATTGTTATAGAGCCCTTCCTGGATTAATGGAATATCCAACACAACAAAAAAAATAACACAATAATAGTTCCTGAGATTAGTGCATTCAACCATGCAAGCTCTTTAGCTTTACACACAATGTTGGTTTAGAAATTAGTTAAAACCACATTGTATACGAGTAGAGTATATAGTTAATTTTAAAGCTTATGCTAGTGTCTTCTATTTGTAAAGAGGTTTTGTTTGATAATCGAATATATATTTGTTGTTTTTAGATAATATGCGTTAGATAGTTAACGTCATAGTTGAGTAGTTAGGATGTAAATACATGTAAATAAATAGTTTTTAGTTCAGAGTTCTGATAATGAACAGATGCTGATAAGAAATTATTTTTTCTATTGCATACATGATACGTACTATACGTGACTCTTACATTGTTGAAGTCGAACTCTTTTGTTATTTTGCAAAACTTGCATAGGGTGTCGTTCAAAACGAATTAATTTATTATCATTTTATGACGTCAAAACCAATGCCACTAAAATTCAGCCAGCAGAACATGGGAAAGAACTTCTTAAAAATAACGGCATTTCTTAACAGTCCCAGGGTCCCTCTGTCTATTTAATTAAAACTATAATTAATAAACTCAACTTGTCTCAATAGGAAATTTTCTCCTTCTGTATAATAAATAAAAGAAATTAAGTCACGATATCAATATGTCCTATATTTTTTACGCCTTGTTAGCAGAAGAGGATGTAGTGATAAAATAGTACTTGTTTCAATTCGACCCTATATGTAGATGTTGCGATAACTCAAAGCCATTTTTTTACCATAGCGTGAAAAAAAAAGATGTATTCCTCAGAGTGGGCACCGAACCAAGTACCATCACATTTGCACTGCAACGTGACAATACACATATAAAGTTAAACGTGAGATATTATTAGTAAATTACATTCATGCGACTCGAGCTCAATATTATTCCCGCTTTCTTTTTTTAGATATCACGATGTAATTATAATATATATAAGCAATATAATGGTAACGACGTCGCTGCGAAATGCGAATGTACAGATAAAATTTTATCTATGTATTTGTTGTATACATAACTAATTTCCTTTATAGACTTGAATATATACTGTATTTAATTATTTTTATTTACTTCGCTGCATCTCGCGTGTAACTACACACCAGATGTATCAAACTATTCATAAAATTGTAATTGAATGTGACGATCTGACTAAAAGTGTTCTCTTATTTCTACAAAAATAGTCGTAAAGTAGAAAATTTTATTAACTCTTAAAATATATTTTTATTACTATAGTGTACTATGAAAATAATGTAATAGTAAAGTCACAAGTTTTAAAACATATTTGATAATTTTTTGTGAATTTTGTAGACTAAGAAGATAGATTTTTTATTTAGTACTAGATGAGTTGGGCGGCTTCGCCCGCATGAACTATACGAATATTTTTTGAATATGTTTATCAAAAATATTTTCAGTTTAGGGGGAGAATTCTTAAAAAAAAAAACACGAAACACGTGTTCAATGAAATATTTTTAGGAGTCTGAATTTAAATCTTTAAAAATTATTTATTATTATTAACCCTTTACGATTAAAATTTTTCAAAATCCCTTCGTAGTGGGTGTCCTCCACATTATGAAAATAAACATCAACATACAAAACACATACAACATACAAAAAAAATATTTATTAATAAATGATTCAAAATTATCGATAACACTAAAATAAAAATTAACAACACTTTCTATTTTGTTTCTTTACACCTGTCCATGCGAGATGATAAAATCTTACAAATAATAAAAAAATATTTAATATAAATACACAATATATGTATGTAGCAGGAATATGTGAAAATTTTTCCTGTGGAGACTGTAGTGTCTTAACACTAGGTTCCCTTTAAAAAATAGCTTAAAAGGGTTTAAGAGAGATGCCGTTCACCAATTTCTACTGAATTCTCGAGACACTGAATGTTGACATGCCATTCATATTGTTAATATTAAAATATTAAATAGTTTATTTCCTTATGTGGTGGGAAATGAATCCAAAACCGTTGCGATTAGAGTAGCGCACACTTGTGCCCATGCACTTTGACGGCCTCAGAATTCTTATGACCGAGTGCAACTCAGTATAAGAAGTTATACAAGAAAAATATGTAAAAAATATGCTATTATCTCAAGTAACATGAATAGAATGTTGACTTTGATAGAGGTTGGCTTACTAATTAATGTCAGGTTCATAATTAATATTATTAATTTTAGCAAAAATAATTATTAAAAGTTTAGTCATTTTAGATCCCAATTTTAAAGCATTTTTCACAAAACTTATTCTAAGTACAAGAAATCTAATAAATAGTAAATTTTTCGCATCTCTCAAATAGGGGAACCCAATTCGTTCTTTATAAAACCAGACAGGAGAATATATATATATATATATATATATTTTAAAAACAATATTTTAAGTGTTACCCGACACTTACGGAAAAACACCGCTCGATTGTCGAAACTTTTATACGTTTTCAATAATAAGTTGGTTTAAATATAAGCACTACATCGAATAGGCATCGAACACCCACTCATCCCTCCTTTTATTATGTATAAATAAAACAATGTACAAGGAAATACAAGAGCTATAATATTATAAAAAGAGTGTTCAATAAAAAACCCAAGTCTAATTTCTTTGAACATTTGTAAATAAGATACATATGTACAATTATTTATTTATATAATAGATACAATAAAAATAACAGGTCAGGACTTAGGAGGAAGGAAAATACGAGAATATTGTTTTTGTGTATCATATCTTGTAAATATTACATCATATTGGGCTGTCGTGGCGCAGGGGCTCAATTGTGGGACTGTAAAGGCGATAGATGTGGGTTTGATTCTTGCTCGTGGAAAAAAATACTTAATATTTTGATTTCCTCGATGTGTAACCAAAGAAATTATCGAAATGGACTATCCAAAATAAAAAGTTACAGAGGTTGTGCGACCAATCAAAGAAATTCTTCAGTTTTATATATGCACAATTATATAAAAAAACCCGGTATAATTTAAAAAAAAATTGAACAAAAAAAAATCCGGTCTCTTCTTTCGCGGCCTGTGAGTAGAGTTAATATATTTCGTGTTTTAACTAGGTTTCTTACAAATTACATATATATGATTAAAGAAAACCTACACTAATAGAAAGTATTCACAGACGCTCTTAATTTAACGTAATATATAATTACGTAATTTGCGATACATTTAATTTGGCAAAATCGTGGGATAATTTATTTGAAGGGATTTTTGGTATTAATATAATATATAGATTTGCTTTTCAGCTTCACTAGACTCTCCCTTACCCGCTGTTCTCCTTAATTCCATGCGTGTTAGGTTGTTAACTCAACGTCTATTGTGTTACCAGACCGGATAAACGAATGAAATCCATTCTCCCAAATGGAAATCGAACCCATAGCCATATTGAATAATCGTGATAATATTAACATTTTTCAATTGGACATAATGTAAACGAAGTAGATAAAAAGGAGAGTCTTTTAATCATATAGCTCCCATAAACTTTAATTAGTATTTAACTGATATTAAATCAGTACATATAAATGTTTATTTGAATTTAATGTCAACTAAACGTAAATTCACCTCTCTGAGCCACCGCCGCCATTGATCAAGGACTTGGTTCAAATTCAAAAATATATGTCTAAGAAGTGAACAGTGAAAGGTATTATTGTGTTACTTTGTAACAATGAATCACAGCTAAAAATATATTTAGATTCGTAAATGGAATATTATGAATGTATGTAGGTGTAGTCTGTTATATAATGGGTTACTATTGAAGGTTGCGGGTTCGATTATTAAAAGGTTTTAATTTGAGGTGCATAAGGCGTTTGTTTGGACTCACAATGTCTTGATATTTAAAAAAAAAACAAACAACGATGAATATTTTCTTTGCTTAGCGTTTACGTCGTCCTGTTGAAAGAATTTCAAATTTGCAACAGTTTCAAAGGTGCAACAGCACCTTTATTGGGAATTTGAAATAAATCAACTTTTATGGCAAATTTTAAGCTTTCTAAGACCAATAGCTTCATCTGTATGTTGTTAACAGCTTTCGTTACTTAGTACTGAGTGAGTGAATCCCTCAGCAACGAAAGACTTTTATACATTATACTGAGCTTCACGGTGTATACCGCACACAGCAGGCTAGGCAAAGGGAACCTAGTCTTAAGCCACTCCGTTCGCCACTTCCGTGTTGAGTGGCAGAACTCAACGCCGCGCTTATGCCTCTAAACCAGAGCGTAGAAATGAAAATAAAAATTGAAATAAATATTTCATCTCCTCGAATGGAAATCGAACCTACAATCAGTTGTGTGTACAGTCACACTTTGTGCCTACGCCGCGCCTAGCTGGATGTACCTGTACTTGTTATATACCTAAGATGTACTGAAGTTCATTAAAATTCTTACTTAAAAACAACCTTAAGATTTAGCCTATAAAGATTATTTAAGATTTTAGTACAAACGAAATATATTTAGTAATATGACGCATCGCGTTGCGGTTAAGCTTGAAGCATTTCAAACATTGGATTGGGGCTGAGATGTCGAAATATTATAGTATACTTAAATATAATATTAAAATGAATAGACATTCCAATGTAGCGTCACAGTAGCCAATACATTAAGGAGTTCGATTTCCATTTAGGTGACGAATTAATTTAATTTCAACGAGCGCAAAGTGGGGAACGAAGTGTCTTTACACTCGGTTCCATCTGACTATTATGCTATATATATTTGTATATTCTATTTGTTGAAGGTGAATCAGTCACAAAGAGAATTCTTTGTGACGTGAATAACGGAGATTGTTTCATAAAAGCTAATGAGGACACTGATAACTAAACCACTTTGTTTAAGATTTTCTTGTTTATTTTTGTTCTTCTATTATAAAAATACTGGGCTTTTATTTTAAGGCACAAATCGTTATTTTCAAAAGCTGCGACGTTAAGCTTTAAAAGTTAAGATTCACCGTTATGGTAAACTAAGTACAACGTTAAGTTTCGCCGTTCAACCCCTCGAAAAGTTGGAAGTAGCCTCATCTCTCTCATCTATCAATGCCTCATTGCCTCATTGCCCTGCCTCAGACCACACAAACAAGTGTACTAACTACAGACGGCTCCATTGCGGTAAATACAAAGCGGTTATCACAATGGCTTTATTTTCGTTTTATATTATAAAAATATTTGGTTTAAAAATTGCGTAGTTGCAGATTTAACCATCAAACTAAGTATAACTTGGGGAAATAGTATAAACTATGGAATACAAAGGGCAGCGTTCAGTTTCGCCACCTAGCACGCAGGTTTTTTTTAGTTTCACGCTCTATCCTGCATTTCACTTGGTACGCAGAAAGAACTCAATCCGCTGTTTTGAAAAAAAAATCGACAAGAAATGGAAAAAGAAATAATTTACTCTATTACGGGTTAAAAGCGTAAAACTGAAAAAAAAATTTATATACAAATTGAAATAAAAACTACAGACAGCACCATCTCAAGGAAAGAAAATGACACGACAATCGTCAAAGCGTTCACGACAACAACGGGATAGGGTCCAACAAACGACAGGCATTGTGAAGACGAGGCCGGTCCGGTATGGCCCATCAATCTGTTTAGTGTCCGTGCCCTGGCACTGGCGGGACGGTAGCTATAAATAAATACGCATCGCTTGTAATTTAGATATAGTAACTGCTTTGGGCCACTCGTTTGATAATATGGTCGATTTAGTTTGAAATTGGGACAAGTGTTTGGTGGTAGATTTTTTTTATAATGGATTACATAGCAGGGTAGGCAAAGAGTTTAGAGTACTAACGAATTTAAACTAAGAACTCGACACGTTACCTAGATTTTAAATGGCGGATAATAACATGTTTCGTTTTATTAGAGCAGCGGAATGGAAATATTTAATTCCCCCATTTAAGTATCAAACTCATAAATACATATTTTTATTATGATTCATTCAGAACGAATGTACATAATTATGCACATATATTTACAATAGGCTGTCTCAGGCAGGTAAATTGTATTTTATGTAAGGAAAGTCATATAATTTCATCACATAAAACTTCAAGACCACCCCGCGGTCAGTCATTTTGTGTCGGAACTGAACGCTGCATTTAGTCTACGGAAAATTTTAAATATGTAATTTAAATATACCTTTCCCCCTAGCGATGATCGAAGCGACGACCGTTCCGTTTACAGTAAAAATTCAACTCTCAGTCATCACTGAGTCACGACGGTGTATCAAGTAAACGCCGTCGTCGTCACATCGTCGGTGTCACAGAACCCAGGAAATTCGATATGAACATATATAATTTACTCAGTAATTACGCTTTGCAAATAATATTTTATCTATGATGGCGTCGGGAATTACAATTAACGTCATATTCCCACGTCTACATTATCTGTACAATGGCGTCGTATTCACATGGTGTTTTTTTATTTGTCTGTGGTCTATACTGTTACTGATATATAATAAACAAAGTTGTTCATTTTGTTTCTCATATGGCTTTGGGTTTTTAAATACTGTTTTTTTCAGCTTCCCAAAGACCAGGAGAGTTAAAGATAACCTAGAGTTAAGAGATATTATGTTCTACTTCTTCAGGCTGAATTAGAAATTAATTACCCCGAGTGAGAATCGTATTGTGTTTATGTCTATGTATATAATAAAAAAAACATATTTTTCAAGAAATGATGGGTTTGAATCTTATTCTAGGTCCAGAATTATTTTTGATTCCTCTCTCTAGCAACGAGACAAAGCGTGACTAAATATTAGGTACAATATGTAAAACAAAAAAAATGGTTGACTTAAACCTAGGTTCCCTCTGCTTATCCTGCTATACGCGGGATACAGCGTGATGATATACAAATGGACATTACAAAACGAACCAACAGCCCTGATTCTTCAATTACTGTAACAATTTCTTGAGGCAATTCGATTTACTTTTCAGGACGTGCCTGCTATAATCGTATATGGAAGCCTTCATTCTGTACACTCGTAAGTAATTCTTATCTTGATATAATTAATTTACTGCAATAATAACCGACCTCGGCACAAATTGCGTTTTGTAACTATTTGAGTTTCATCTTTTATAATAAAACTTATATTATTTAGCCGTGTGGTCCCGGCTTAGAATAGGATCACCCTGGTACTGTCGGTGTCGTAAGAGGCGACTAAAGTACGTGTGGTAGAGTCACGTCGCCAGTAATGGCAACACGCATGGGCAGACTCGACCGGATTTAATACCACCCCCGGCATTTAAAACCGGCGTGAAGTAGTGGCCCTTGCCACTGCGTTTAGCATTAGGTAATGCCGGGCCCCGGTGCCCTTCATCTCCACCTTAAAGGCTGGCAACGCACCTGTAGCTCCCCTGGTTTTGCATGGGGCGGCGGCGGCGAGGCGGCGGTGATCACTTACCATCAGGACCCGAACGCTCGTTTGCCTTGTCCTCTCCCATAAAAAAAAAAACCTATATGTTATGATCGGAATTTAAAGAAATAGTAAATTTTGCTATGCCTAATCTAAACTTAATATTATAATCTTAGAACCTTTATTGGATTATCTGTTTCAAGAGGAAAACTATATATTAAATCAGGTTAATAGTTTAGATTATCGGTGTAACAGGACCCCATAAGTAAAAAATAAGAATTGTATAAAATAAGGAAGGTAGCTTTTGCCTATTAAGTTTTTTATCTGAAAAAATCTGAATATTTTTATGCAAGCAAGGTTTTAAAACGAAGCCATAACTAGATGTCTGAAGAAAATATTTGTGCTCTTAATAACAACTCAAGTGAGACGGTTTAGGCGTTACGCAATAACTATTGTGCAAAGTGAAATTAAAAAAAAAGATGTTTTTTTTTACTTTCTCGCATATTTAATACTTTGTGAAATATATCCTGCTGATAAATATCTTTCTTGGTTTATTTTCGAGACATTGCGTGTTGAAGGGCGGAATTCAACGCTGTGTTTTGTCTTGATACTAGGGCGAGGAAATGAAAATATTTCATTTACACGCGATTAATGTCTGTATTCTTTTCACAGTCCTTAACTATGAAAGAAATCGACATCTTGTACAGTCACACAGTTAAGTATATATAAAAGATATACCTAAATGAAACGAAATATTTAATATTTTTACAATACAACTGAAAAAATAAGAAAAAAAAAATTAGTAAAAAGGTCGTTTATAACAAGATGGCGGTTACCGTTTGAGGTTAAAAGTGAAAGAAATCACGCCCGCCATTGTTAGACGGGCGGTTGTTAGTAAATTGCCGTTTATAAAACTGTAGTTTACACGATTGCGCAAAAAGAGATTTTGTCTTTATAGTATTACTTATGGAATAACAAAGTAACACGTGATAGATATTGGCTTCAATTTCTATTCAGGGTAATGTCTTTTTTATCTAAATATGGCTGCTTTGAGTTCTACCACTCAACGTATGCCTCGAAAAATGGACAGCGCATGAAAGACAAACTTTCATAACTCTAGGTTAAAATATTGCGATTTCTGATTTGAAATCTTGGACACTCGATTATCCGACTGTAGATCGGATAAATCCAAGGTATTTGGTATAGACATGGAATATTTGTTTGTATAAAACAATTATAAAGACAATGGGAGAGTACGCTCCTTCAAATAAAAAAATATTTTTAAAATCTCTACGCATTAGACTAATAAAAAGAAGTTATATAGAACCTCCTCCATTTCGAAAAAAAAAGTCGGGTAAAATCATTCTATATTATTCACAAATTATTTTTAGTTCTCTCTTAGTTCTCTGTCTCTATAGTCCATATAGTCTCCATATATTCTTGACAATAGGTTGTTATACCGAGATATAGTATACAAGTGAAACTGGTGAAAAAAAATCTATTGTGAAAAAACAAAGGCGAAGTAGCAGGTTAGACTAGACCAAATTACATTATTATACAATTACAATGATCGAGCAGGATATATCTGAAGGCCGGGCAACAGCCGATATGTCAAAAACGTGCCGAACTAGTTCCCTTACAAAAGTTTATAATTTACTTTCTATTTTAAAACGGTAGACTATATTGTATTATTACACCTTGGGTTCTATTTTTTGGGTCTTAACACTAGATATACTCTATCGGCCCTCCTATGTGTAGAATACAGAGTAACGGTATAAATATAGTAACATAGCTTTGATTTGAATCCGTCGTCTGAACAGTTTATCAGAATTGCCTTTAAAAAAGTTAATGTTAGTGTATATTTTAAAATTGACGCCGTCGTTGTAGAGTGAGAGATGAATCGTTCTGGTAATAGCGGCGGGGTTGAGTTCCGCTCAATATGCAATGTCTCCAGAATTCGACAGACAGTAGAAAACTTTTTTCGCAGTGTTATTCTTTTACAGATTGCTTGTGCACATTTGTGCCTCTCCCCCACGACATGCCTCAAATATATTAATTTCCAAATATATTAATATACCTTTGTTACCAAATCATATTTATATGAACAACACAAAAACAAAAAAAAAAATAACCTCGATACCATCAAATATGATCCATTCAAATTCAATGTGAAAATCCTTAGAATTTCAGTGTCAGTTTGTGACATAACTTTAAAATTAAACAATCACTCTTATATTGAATGAACTTAGAGTGTATTTTCGCGAAACATGTTCTTGTATTCTTTTATATAATAATATAAGTATGCAATTATGAAGCCGATGTTTATTTTAGCTGTTAACATAAACGTATGGCCTAGACACACTTAGGGGTTAACGCCTAACTGTAGGCTAAAGATGAGTTTGAACGGTTGGCAAATAATTTTAACATTTTTTTTAACTTCACACTATATTCTACACGTGGAGGGAACCTGGGAACCCAGTGTTAAGATACTCCGATCCCGTTAAGATATTTACGTTCTCCAATTTCCGCTGAATTCTCTAGGCATTGAGTGGCAGAACTCAACGCCAAGGTTTGAGTCGTTACCGGAGCGAGGAATTAACAATGTTAAATATTTGATTCCCCTGAGTGGGATCAAACCCACAACCGTCACATGCACAGTTGCACTTTTCAATGTTGCCTTGATCAATAAACATTCACCTAATATATTATTATAATAGTAAGTATATTATTATTTTTAACTTCATTTCATGATGTATTTTTAAACAATTAAGTTTTATAAACATTTTTTATAACATATATATTAATTAAATAATTCATATAAGTAAATATAATGTCTTTGGTAAGGACAAATCATAAATGAAACAAAACAATTAAGACAAAAATAGTTCTAAAAAATCTCTCAAAAACCTGCGCTATTGGGAATACCACAAACAACAAAACGAATTCATTAACGTTGTAAAATGAAGATCTTCCACTAATGGTAATAATAAGAAACCATTATTAGTTAATGTTTTAGTAAAAAAAAATTAAAGTTTTTATGTAAAATATGCAGTTAGGTATGTAATATAAGGATAGAACGTCATACTTAATTTGCTCATTTTTTTTTTGGAGTTACATAAAGACAATAAAATAATTTTCCCGCTTTTTTTACGCTTAGCGGGTCAAGTAAAGGGTACCTAGTGTTAATACACCCGGAAATAAAAAAGCAATCGTTAACTCGTGTGGTAACATCACGACACTTAGAAAAATAAATTTCTTATTATCATTTTTTTTTGCTTCACACTGTATTCCGCACAGAGAGAAGTAGGCAGAGGGAACCTGGGAACCTAGTGTTAAGCCTCCACAAAAAAAAAACGCTATTATATATTATTTAACATAAGCAGTAAAAGCTACTAGCCTACAATAAATATAATTTATCAACTATAACGGATACAGCCTACCAGTTACCGAGTGAGGTATCAATCAAACAGCTCAGAGAAATGAGGCGCACTTTCTAGGGCGCAAGTCCGTTTGAGTGTACGCTGTACGTAATTGGGTTTCTTCATGCATTTCACTTATAAATATACTTATATAATATATACCAGTAGTAAAGTATAGAAGTAATTGTAAGACTTCTATAATCATTAATAGAAAAACTTAGGTAAGGTATGTTGGATTACTTTTATACAATAATATGATATTAATGGATTAAAAAAAAGGCTAGGCTTCAGGTAAATTGAATCATTTTTGTTTCCCTGCTCTGGTGATACTGATACGCGGCGTTAAATTCCGTAATTCAACACACAATGTTTCGAAATCGGACACAAGGCGGCGAAAAACTAGTGATATCTTATACAAAATATACAAGGACTTAATATTATACTGCAGATAAAATATAAACAAATAAAACTGATGGGTCACAAAGAATATTTGTGTACGTTTCGAAATATTCTATTTATATAACGTTGTTATCGGTGAAGGCCGCGTGGGATGACCAACTCTGTTGAATGATTCTAAATTATACAATGATTAGCGTCTCCTCGTGCCTTTGTCCACTACATTGTGATGAGAAAGAGAAAATGATTTTGTAGAGGAGACGGTAGAGTTTTATATGCGCATATAACTTTTTTATTCTCTTACCCCATTTATAATTTTGAAGCCCATTTTACCATTTAAATCAAAATCAGCAATTTACCTGTAACAAAAAACTCAAAATAAACTCAAAATATTAATATTATGTTTATTCGTTAGTTAAAAATAATGAAAAATTATATTCCAAACATAAAAATGCGCAATGATAAGGTAAAAATTTTATTTTTAGGAAAAATAAAAAGTATTAAAATAACGAATAGAATAATGTTTCCTAAAAAGTATTTTTCTTTCCCAACACGAAAATCTCAATAATTACGAAAATGTTTGAAGAATTCGACTTAAAAGCTATATAACTAATTTATTATATATTATTACTAGCTGAGCCCGTTCGCTTCGCTCGCGTGAGATTTAGTGCAGTCACCTGTTGGCTTAACGAGAAAAACACGTCCCGGCGGACAAAAAGTAAAATAAAAGAAAATGCCTTTCTGGATTCCGGATCTATCTAACCTATAACCATCCCGGGAAGCCAGAGAACAACTCCTCGAAATTCCACGGCAATCGACGCGGCCGTTTCGGAGTCTATAGCGAACAGACAAACAAACACACGAACAGACATTTGTTTATATATATAGGTGACAGTTCAGAACAACTTTGGCCAGAAGCAACTTCACACAATTTCTATAAATGCTTTCACCTTATCTTATCTTATATGAAATAAAACTTTTTACACTCAGTAATTTTAGCTAGTCCACTTAATAAAAAAATAACTTTACATATTAGAGATTAGTCTATATACGTTCCTTCTGGCCCAATAAAAGAGGGATACAGCGTGAAACTCCATTTCCAATAACACGCAGTCGATGCGTGAAGATTATAGTACACTACGTCTTAGCTTTTGTTATTAACTACGTAATTAAATACACTAATGTCATCATGGACTCATGGCGTGAAGTTTTAGAACCGGTTGTTGGCATTCATCCCATTTGTTCTGTGAACTGAGTTATGATTCAAGTGGTCTCAAGCTCGAGTGTGCGGACAATGAGCGGTCTTGGTGCATCAATGACGTAATTGGACTTATTTTTTAAAAAAGATGAAGAATATAGTAATGTGCACGGAAATATTATTTATAAGCTTTGAATGTATCGCCAAGATAAATAATCTATTTCTTCTACCTAGCATTAATTCCGGCTATTGCCAGGGTCTGCCTTCCTATATAACCTACTCCACTTTACACAGTCTTTAACATCCTTGGTCGTTAGACCATTGGCTCTCATATCCTCTATCACGACATCCAACCAGCGCTTGCTTGGGCGTCCGGGAGGTCTCACTCCAGGGACTGAAGTGGCCAAACCATCTAAGACAACGCTCTTGGAGCTTATCCGCTCCGTCACGAACTCCAAGACTACCTCGAATGAATGTGTTGCCTATGCGGTCAGTAGATTAATCAGCTCAGATATAATCTAGATCGATCTTCATTTATTTTCTGCATCAAAAAATAAACTTTGATCATCAAAATAGATGCATCTCCAGGTAAAAAAATATATTTTCTGGTACAGAGAATCTAATATGACAAAATAATATACACACACACATGTTTTATTTCAGTAATTCAATATGTACAAGAAACTAGCTCCAAGTTATCCCGTTTGAATCTTTCCACCTAATTTTCGAGACATTTGATCTTTTGACATTTAGTCTTTTCTTAAAAAAAAAAATTTAAACTTCTTAGGTGTTTCTATTCGTTACTGGTACCACACCAAAAAATACAGAATTACATACCAGGGTAGGCAGAAGGAAACTGGGAACCTATTGTCAAGTTTAAGTTTAAGATTTAATTGAATTCTGCATGTTGAAAGGCGGAATTCAACGCCAAGAGCTGTAAGTTTAACGGTAAAAGGAGTAGCATCACAACTAAATACAGTTTTGACCGGCACGTACCACTTTAAAACAATTGTACAAACATATATAAGTTATATGTTTATATATGAGTATTGCAAAACAGTTATCGAGACCCACTTCCAGTTCGCAAACAAAACATATTTGCCTATGAATTAAAATATTGTGAAACGTTCGTTGAACTAAAAGGTTTACATCTGAATATATAATATTATAATATAATGTTACTTTCATTATTATTTTTTTTAGCTTCACGTTGAAGAAACCTATTAGGTATATGTTTATATCGCATGTAACGAGGTAGGCAACACATAAAAAAAATCTATTACAATCAATACTTTGAGGCTGGTCGTGGCGCAGTGGTACAAATTGTGCTGCACAATCGACTGGTTGTGGGTTCGATTCCCACTCGAGGAAAGAAAATATTTATTAATGTTTTCATTTTCTTCGCTCTGGTGAAGTCAGCCGTGTGATCCCGGCTTAAAATAGGATCACCCTGGTACTGTCGGTGTCGTAAAAGGCGACTAAAGTACGTGTGGTAGAGTCACATCGCCAGTAATGGCAACACGCATGGGTAGACTCGACCGGATTTAATACCACCCCCGACATTTTAAACCGGCGTGAAGTAGTGGCCCTTGCCACTGCGTTTCGCATTAGGTAATGCCGGGCCCCGGTGCCCTTCATTCAACCTTAAAGGCTGGCAACGCACCTGTAGCTCCTCTGGTGTTGCGTGGGGTCGTGGGCGGCGGTGATCACTTACCATCAGGTGACCCGAACGCTCGTTTGCCTTGTCCTCTCCCATAAAAAAAAATACTTCCCGAGATTAACGCGTTCAACCAAACGTACTCTACAATATTATTACAGCTATAGATTCTATAGGAAGTCTCAATAAGATATAAGCAAATAAACAATGCTAATATTCTACAAACGTAGCTTAAAACCAGGCCTTTGTTCTAAACTTATTGTCGAACCAACGCGTGTGTTTAATGCGGAAATAAATATAATATACGACGTTATATTGCCAAAATGAAATTTAAATTAGTTTTGTTTTAAGGTCGTTGTGAAGAGCTCGTTCATTGTCATCAAACTCTTCAATATGTTCTGCAGCCAGGTCTTAATACTTTTACATACGTCACCTTCTTCCAGTATCAGGTCAACCGAGATATCCCCTGCTTCTCTTGTTACCCACTCTGGCATCGTAATCGTCTTAAATTTATGTTCGATAATCTATTATAAAGTATTTGTTCTTAATGCCACAATATCAACAATTCGTTTAATATTATTTCATCGTTTATAATCTAATCTAGCTATAAGCTATAATAAATACGCTATAATTTTTTTACGCTGGGGTCAAAACACTTTGTTCTCAATTTACCACTTCAATTGGCTTAAGTAACTTTAAAATATTCATTCCCCCGTGTTGCTCACACCCACAACCATTCCGTTTTCAGTTTGGTGCTGATCCACTGCAACACGATAGCCTCGTTTATCATACTCGTATATATCTCACCAGCTGCATTGAGTAATTTATAAATACAATTGTTACCGTCTTGTGACACGCAATATTTTATATTAAAGTTACATGTCAATCTAGTATAGAATTTTTTTTATAATCGCGCTACCTTTTATTATCTTAGCCTGCGTTTCCGTGGTTAAATGTAAATAACTATGAAAAATTCTCTTGTCACTCTGACCACAGCCTTCGCACCGCAGGTCCACAATCTGTTGTGGGCTGCATCGAAACGTTATGTGAGGTCTACTAGGTCTTTAAACTTAAAGTAGTTACAGATTAAGTCGGTTGACCAAACAGAAAGACCTAATTTGTTTTTAATCTCACCTTTGGTAAACTGGGCCAATTCCCTCAAATTTTCGAGATATTGAGCGGTGGAAGTGAATGCCACACTTTAACTAGAGGGAAAATATATTAAATATAATCCCCAGTGGGAATCGAACTCACAGTCGTCCCGTTTACGGTCGGTCGGTGTGGCCATATTTAGACCTAGGTGAGACCATTTTTTTTAATTTATTTATTCTAATTATTTATCTAAATTAAATAAATAAATGTATAGTGTAAGGTTATCAAATGTTATCGCATAAATAATACGGTTATATGACAGGAAGTTAAACTATGATCTATTTATTGCATACTCTTACTTCAATTTGCACACACAATTTTATTTAAAATAAAGAGTTTAACGAGGCAAAGCGCGGCGTTAATTTCCGTCAATCAACACGTAAGGCCTCAAGAGTATGGCGGAAAGTGGGAACGGCGTACATCTTAACGGAGACCGGAGTGTCACTAGGTTAACAGTAGGTTCAGCTGATCCTAGCCTGCTATGGGCAAGATACAGCGTGAGTGAAGCCAAAAAAAGTGTTTCTGATTTTTTCTTTTCTGTTGAATATGTTATGTTCTAAGCGAGAAATTAAATTGAAATATTAGCTGTTGTCTGCAACTTTACTTAGATTTAAAATTACTGAACATAATATTTAGTTGAAATTTTACAATTTATGTAAAAAAACATTGACTTTAATATAACAATAAGTTCAAGCGGGCGGAGTCGCGTGTGGACCACTAGTATACATATATAGATTTATTTAATGTATCGTTTTTCCATGACTTTTTATTACCTATTGATTACAACGCGTCGATGAACAATGTATGTTTCTTTGTCACAATAAATAATATTATCTCCGTAATATTGTAATAAAAAGTCAATTAAAGTGATATATTATAAAAATAATATTGATGATATTAATAATAGATGGTAATGGATTGTTTTTTTTTTAAATTAAAGAAATTAACAGTTTTAAGTTTTTTTCAGCGTACGATTTATCCTTATTGTACCTAATAGGGTTCAATTTCACCTGTCCGTTGAAGTCTGGAGGCATTGTGTATTGAGTAATGGAACTCAACGACGCGCTTTGCCTCAGTACCAAAGCGAGGAAATTAAAATATTAAATATTTATCTTGATCGGGAATTGAATCCACAATCTGTGGCGGTTACAGCCGAAAGATTGTCTACTCCTGCGCAACGACTAGCCTCAGGTTTTTTCATGTAACACCTTAAAGTCGAGTGAATAAAAGTTGCAAACGAGGGGAAGAATACCATAAATCCATTATCTTTGCCTAACATTCAAAACGGCGGAATGAGTCATTAGGAAAAAATATAAAATTTCCACCTTAGCAAAGTAGGTGCGCAAGCGCATTTTCAAAGACTAGTACAAAATAAACAATTACATATGGAGACAATAAAATTATTTATATTGCATTTGTGCAAACAAATGTATTTTGTTTTACTTAAAGCTATAAAACATGTGGTGTGTGCGTCATTAAATTATCTTCTAGTTAGGTCTATTTATTTTATGAGGTATTTAAGATAAATGTAATATTTTTTTAATAAAGACGCGGTCACAGCGCAGGGGCATAAGCGTAAGTCTACAAACACGACGATTGTAGGTTCGATTCCCACCCGAAGAATGTTTAATATCCACCACTTTAATACACAGTATTAAAAATATATGAAAATAATATTTGAATTAGCAGCTTGTTAGTTTAAACGGTCACATCTTCGTCGGAGGTCATATGAGCCTTTGGTTTCGGCCTAGGTTGATCTGCTGATCAAGGTTTTTCAAGTTTTGGTTGTCACTACGCGTGTAAAGAACGAACATGAGTATAAAGAACGCGAACAATCACATATACAAATTTTAGTCGCCTTCGACCATAATTTATATGTAGTTTTGCAATGTACCTATATAAAAAAATCAAATAAGAAGAAACATGGAAGATGACACACAAATATGAACCCAAAATGATTTTTTAGTTTTTATCTATTTGTCTTTGATTCAAAGGCAGTTTTTACTCTTATAATATTTTGACAGACTTTTTCTAAAATTTCATCTTAATTTTACTTAAATCGGAACATAAATAAAATGTTATGTCATAATGTCGTAAAGTGATGAAGTACTTTAGTTTTCAATGTACGAGTATGGCAGATCACAAAAATGATTCAGATAAATAATTTCATTAATAAGTGAAGAGCTTACAAAGTGAAGAACCTGCAAGCCATCCACCGCCATCTTTTGCTAAAAACCTGTATGTATATGTATATATCTATTTTTATAATTTTAATAAACAGCTAAAAATACAAAAAAGAATAACGTAAAGTAAAACAATAAAATAAGTTTATTTTAAAACGATAATATAAATTTAAAAAAAAAACGCGCACAAATGACGAAACTGCCGCGCTAGCCCGACCGTGACCTGGCCCGAGTTTAGCCTACATTTATAGATAAAGAAGTCTGTAAATTTATTTATATATTTTACATCAACACGCTCACTGAATTCCACATTTTAAAAACAAGAAAAAAGACAACAAAGAAGTATAAAAAACAAACAAAAGTCATATTTTTCTACTTTAGTAGATAAATTCAAAAAGACTCAATATTTATTATAAAAAGAGATATTTTAAATTATTCCCATTATTTAATATTAGTAGTAAATTTATAAATTTAAATTAAGTAGTTAAATTTGAACGGTAATTTACTTGATGATGTACCTTCGCAATTAAAAGTAATAATTAATTTATTAATGTATACAACCTTCGTGTGTCTTTAAACATATGAAACAAACGATTTAATTAATTCTATTATATATGATCTTTACGATTAACTCGTGTGTAACAATTAATACCTATATATGGCGCAGTGGTTAGTGTGCATAATACTTCTAGAGTACTTGATTAAACACAAAAATATGATTTAATAAGTTCTAAAGTGATATTTTTTATTGCTTCACGTTGCATCCCGCATATATATTAGAAGGGAACCGTATGTTAACACACTCTGTTCTTGACGGACCGTAAAAATTTAAGGAAATGTAAAGACAAGTATAATATTTTTTGCCGAGTGGGAATCGAACCTACAACCTTTGCGTTTATAAGCTTTAAGTTCTAGAGTTCCATTGTTGTTTCATTGTGGAGTGTATATGAGTATGCGAAAAGCTCAAAAGTGATAATAACATTTTGAATAGGACGAGGAAAAGTTTTTTCTGAAAGTGTTATAATATATCCCTTAACAGAGATGAATCTCGAAATATACATACAAAAAAGAAGAAAAACGAAAACTCAATTAACAAATTATATAAATAAAGAAATCAAATAACAGTAAAAAATAATTTAAACTGCATCTGCTCTCTTTAAAATTTTAAAATTTTTGAAAATTTATTCTACATTCATAATAAAGAAATATTTATATTTTTTTATTACCTTGTCACATTTTCAAGCAATCACCGTTCGTCTTTTAAATTTAAAAACCAAAAATTAAAAATAATTTGTATATATGTGTATATTTTTTAAAAGTGTAAAAAAGACTGTCATATATTTTTTTGTTGCCGTAAGAACAACAAATAATAAAATAAAAAAAATAATATTTCAGTTATGCTATAAATATAAAGCAAATGTGATTTTTGTGCCATTTTATAGACAGCGGTACGAAACCCTTTGTGCGCGAGTCCCATTCACACTTGGCTGTGTTTTTTAATTTATGTTTTTATTAACACGAAGAAAGTTTTAAGCAAAGGTACCGTTTTGTCATTTAAATAAAAAAAAATCTAGTTAAACAACTTCACCGTTACCGATACAATTTACAACAATGTCTATAATAGAATTTTAACTATTCAACGTAATGATATGCCATATTTGCATAATGACCTCATTAGACATTTGTGTCGGGTCGAACGAGAAACGACCTTTGATAAAAATAAATATATTTTATTTATTTTCATTTTACAAGGTTCAGACAAATAATATAAAATAATAGTGATTTTATTCACTTTTCAAAATTGTATGAGGGGTCCGGAAAAATTGCGATTTAATATAATAATAAATAATCTTTTAAATTAGCGAGAATCAAATATGATTAAAAAAATAAAATAAACAATAATAACTTATTGTATCAGAGGTACAGTGTCTGTAATCGCAATAGATGTGGGTTCGATTTCCTCTGGGAAATATGATTATTTTCTTGCTCTGTGACAGGACAAAAAGCGGTGTTGAGCTCCGTCACTCAACACACAACGTATCGAAATTGAAGAAATTTCTCCTACTTGTCCTGCTATATGCGGGATACAGCGGGAAGCTAAGAAAAAAATGTCATTATCGTATCAACTTTTAATGAACTTTAAACTCAAACGTTAAAACCAACCTTGAATTCGTCTTTGACACTTTCCCATTCGCGCCAAAATCAACTTCGCTCCCGCCAAAACTAGTCACCAAAGGCACATCACCTTCCGCCATGATTGTTTTTATCATTTTTTTCAATCACTTGGCTAAAAACCTTAATGTGTAAGGCCGTGAAATATTGTTGTTGTTTTTTTTTTAATATTTGTGTACAACCCGCGCGGTCGACGGTCTGTGTTATACTGACTGAACTGACCGATTATTTTATTGATGCTAATGATGTGCGCTCGAGCTCAGATAACATATGACGGTCTACTGTCATTGATAATGAAAAGGTTTACGCAACAGTGTTTCCGTCAATTTTTTTTCTGTCAAATTGTTCTGTCAATGAGATTCAATTCTCGTTGATGTGTCATTAAATAGTTTTTGCTGCGATTAACGTAGTGATCGATGTTTTGTTACCATGTAAAGTATTTAAAAAAAAATAATTATTCGAAGATTAATTTTATTGATATTTCTGTTTGTATTTATTTATTTTTAATTTGGACACAAGTTAAAGACTTTTTAATGGTGTGAACCAATAACGAATTTATCTGTAACAGAATAGAAAAATGAGTTAGAATTTAAGGCTAAAAAATCTTATCTTTAAAAAGTTGTTAATATAATTTTTTCTAATATTTATGTAAAAAGTCTATGTTTAAAAGTTAAAATGTATAAATTTAAAATGCTAATGAATAATTATCTATATTACGAACAGGCAACATGTATAGTTCTAATTCATTGCCGGCCTAGGCATAAATAAAGACCAGAACAGTTTATACCTACGAAAAATTTTAGTTTCACAGACATCCCGCTTAAAATAGTCTTAACTTCTTAAAGTTTAAAATTTTAACTCTTAAAATAGGGACCAACTACTTTCTATTAGTTCGTCCTATTATAAATACAAACATCCGAATATTCATTATATTTTTTAACATTATTTGTACCCACAACCACCATTCTTTCACATCTCATCTCAGAAACTCCTAGTTCGAATTATGTTCGAAATGTTTTAGGTGTTATAGGCCACTAATAGTTATTTCAAAACGAGCGAAGCTCCGGGTAAAATCTAGTCAATATATAAAAAATAAATGTACAATAAATCACATGCGTGTCTAGGTTTATTCGACGCTGCGCACGCGCACCCCGCCCCTACTACAAAATACGCAATGTATCCGCTTTAAATTTACCATTTTTCCGGATTTCTTCATTGACGTAATGCAGTGTGTATTTACTATTGCTGGCGTTCTTTTTCCATATTCGGTATTTATGAAGTGTCATATGTTTTTAAAATTAGTGAAACTTTTAGCACATTAATATTTCAAGTGAATGGCATTATTTATAATTGTTTTTAGTTTCTAACAATTATTATTTCGTGAACGACTTGAAGTACTTAAGTTTAATTATATTATAAAGTAGATACATTATTTAAATGCTTTTAATTTAATTTTTTTATTTCTCTGCTCTTGTCATCTTTTTGTTTTAGTTTAATGAAATAATGATATTTGATAATTTTTTTACAATACCAACCACAAAAGATATGAATAAATATAATAACATAGACATAGACACATATTATTATGTATGCATATGATAAATGTCTTTTAACTCTCTATGTTTTTTTTGGTTCACGCTGTATCCTGCACCTTTCCGCCAAAGTCTGTAATCATTGCGTGTTGAGTGTCAAAACTCAACGGAACACTTTGCATTACCAGAGCGAGGAAGTGAAAATGGTAAATATTTAATTTCCTCGAGTAGAAACCAATAACCAATCGAAGTACTTCATTTTCAATCTGGAAATGGAGGATAAACGGGATTAAGATTGATCTTTGTATGGAAATTACAGCTTGCGTGTGCCAATAGACGATTTCGTATTAGGTGACAAAATTCAACACTATACTCACCGCAACAAGATTGAGTAAGCAATATTTAATTCAAAAAGTATCATCTCAAAATTATTTTTAGTTTCCGAGGATTTAATGCATCGACTTTCCAAGCACCAAAATATCAAAACCTTCTTTTTCCAAATCGGTTTAAAATAACAATAATTAATATCTCTCGCATATCACCGTCCCATTTCCCGTACACAGCGTCACAGCCGCCAGACAGCATCGTAATATACCTACAATTCTCGAAAATCGGTATAATTGGGATATTCCGTAAAAAACACATTTTGTCACTTCAACATAATAATACGCCTCTAAGTTGTTGATAACGTCATCATGGTGTTGACACGTGATGAGTTTGGGTTTAAATTTCGATATGGGGTAATGAAGTTTTAGTGATAAGAGCGCCTGCAACAAATCAGGCAAGAGAAAATTAACAAATGCGCTTTTATTTTTTTTAACCGTAATAAAGAGATCTTGATTAATTAAAAAAAAATTAAGTTTTGGGTTCGACTCGGCCTCCGCTGAATCAAACATTAAAAATAATTCTATTGTTATGTAGGATCATAAATATTTCTCAGATAAGAAATTCTTGGGCAAAATACTAATTGTTTCCCGGAAACAGTGGGTAAGTTTTGCGGACACCAGTTTATCTAATATATAATGAATCAGTTCCGGTCATAATTTTTTTTTAAATTATTTATTTGTTGTTAATTAACGAATTTTAGGAGAAAATAGAAGTCTCGTTTTTTCGTCTTTATTTTATTTTCGTCGTTCTTTTTTAAAAAAATGGTTTCCAAAATAAGTTAACAGAGAGATGATCGATAATGCAACGAATAAAGTATTGATGAAATATAATATATGAAAATAATATTGCATAGATAAGTGTTTATACAATTTTTTTCATTTAGCATATTTAGTACCACCGATAACGTTATCACTACATATACAACATGGGTCACGAACTTTACCGCAAATGAAAAAACATGAAAATATTAATTGTTTTATGACAAATTTTGCGAATTCCTTAATAGCAATTATAAAATGAACAATAATTAAATATTAATCTATTTTTAAGGGTTTCCGTTCCATTTAAATATCATGATTGCCGTTAAAATTTACGTTAGTATAAGTTAATATAGATATTGTTATTTAGATAATATAATACACATAACGTTAGACTGTAAACGCGATAGTTGTGAGTTGGATTCAGGGAATTGGATTACTTATATTTCTCCGCTTTGGGGCCTCTTTTTTTCTCTGGAATTTCATTACTCCATTTCATACATTCCACTAATTTCTAGAAATCTTTGCGGTATATTCCAATTTCTTCGATATAAAATTAGTAAGTTTCATTAAAATTGGTTTACTAGATTTTAAAAAATGGGTATCCACATTTCTGCAGATAAACGTAACCTTTTTTATAGGTATGGGTATTAAATATCTAGGTACAATACTGTCGAGGTGTTGTGGCGTCATTACAGTTAGGTTGATGAACTTTCGCGCATTGTACACTCGGGAACAAAATTATCAAAGTAAAAAAAAAACCCTAAAATCAAATCTGAGCAGCCGTCATTAACTTTAGGTAGGCAATGACTCAACGATCGTTCTGTATTTGGTAGGTTTTGTATTGACGTTGTAATTTTTTTTATTTTCTATATTTTCCATATATGGGTCAAAAATCAATAAACGCACCATATCCTATCCAAACCAAACAAGTCACACTTTCTTCACTACGTGAGTAGGGTTACAAACATTCTATAATTGGTCAACCATAATGTTACTTTCCCCTTTGACTTTCGTTTTGTTTTCTAATGATATAGTATAGTGTGGCACAAGCCTTATGTTTCATTAGCCCGAATGGCATCACTCCTTTGTCTATGCGCTGATGACATTTGTATGATAACTGTCAAATGACACTTGTTTTATGAGCTTGGGCATGAGTTGTAATTTATACTGCCTTGTCTTTTTTAATAATATATTCTTGTTATTTATTTGAATAAATAATATTGGTTGTGACCAATTCCTGTTACTATTTATTTTCATTTCCCTCCTTTTTTGATAGACGAAATGTAGCGTTGAGTTTCGCCACTCTACATGTAATGAAATGGAGTATCCTAACACGATGTTCCCTCTGTCTATCCTGCTATGCGGGTAAATGCATGAACCTGCTTCTCTATCTGACTATAATTATATTAATGGAAAACTACTGTGTCTTTATTACTTCTTTCTTACTCATATTTTTCATGTTAAATTAAAATTGAATGGAGTTCCTCTATGAAAAGCAAATAAGGAACTAAGAGTAAATGTCATTACTCCAGTTGACTCAACCAAGTTCAATGATATTTGAAAGTAGCCAAAGTGAACTACTATTATTATTATAGCTTTGTTTGTGTGGACTTTAAGTAGAGAAACCCTTTTTTTTCGTTGATGACCTCTTTTTTTTCGGTTACTTTCTAAGGCTTTCTTTCTTTTTAAATAGTTCTTAACTCCGAGATCGGTCAACTAAAGTGTTTGGCTGTAAAATGCACGATTGTACACTAATTTTGAATGTCTTTTGTGACAATGAATTATTTTAGTTTTCAACTCGACAAATGGGATCTAGGATAGGATAAGTTGAATCTCAATATACCACCACATAACATAAACAAAGTGTATACTATCTAATTAAAGTAGTTTGTTTAACATACCATTATAATGGCTACAGCTAGAGATGGCCTTAGCTCCGATATATGCACATCACGTTTTATATTTAATATGGCTGGTACGCGGCAGTGTTTCTGATTACATAGGATCTAATGTTTTGTAATGTTGGTTTAGTATCAGAAGGAAAATAACTATGAACTTGGGTTGTGACTTCGGTTCCGACTTGGGGGGTATTTAAATAAAGAAAAAACTTTTGTACACTGAGAATATTTTTTTTAATCATTGAGTTCAATCAACAAAATTTTCAGCATTGATTTTACATTTTTTGTCAGAGAAGATCACGAGGTTAGATCATCACCTAAGCGTAATATTTTTAGCTTCATGCTGTATCCTGTGTGTTGTGGGTTAGGTTCAGTTGTATATGTTATATGGCTGAACCCAAGGCCTGTAGAAAAAAATATGTAGAATATGGATGACAAATTGTATAAATATCCATAGTTAACTCTATTTATTTTTATTGTACTTCTGTATGTTAAAGGCAGATAAGAGAAAGCACAGCGCATAATTCCGCCATTCAACACGTTGGGCGATGCGCGGTATGACTTAACACTAGGTTCCCCCTGCCTAGAGGTACATGAAGCCTGCATAAAGATAGAGAACGATATACACGTGAATTTGAAGAAGTAGTCAATAGCAATCACAAAAAAACTCTTAACTTCATTTCTACATAAAATAAATCCTTTAAAAGGAACATGTCGTACGAACTAACGGCATATTCGTGTTAAGTATAGAACAGAGAGAGCGCAATACGATTCTCATAAGATAGAAAGAGATAACAGACAAGGCCTCGATCGCTCGCGGATGTATGGCAAAGATCTCAGATTTGCATTATACATGCAATTTGTGTTAAGACTAGTGACCTAAACACGGCTTCGCCCGCTTAAAAAAGTATTGTTATATTATATCCAAAATGTACAAAATCTTTACTTTTTCTATTCTGAGGTATATTAATAAATATTATAAATATTATTAATATATTAATATTATAAAGCTATATTAATGTACTTTCATCTAAATCCATTCACTTTTTCCAAATAGTATCATATTAAGCTTTTAAATATTTTATAATATTACGAAGACTCTGTTTTACCTGCAGCTTCGCCCGCGAAATAACTAAGAATTTTATATGTCACACGTCACACTCTTAGTGGTGGTGGTAGCTTTGACTGAAGGTACAGTGGTTTTCATCGAAACGGTTAATATGTTATAGTTAGCCCTATAAACCTTTCAAGAGATAGACTAACCAATAAAAAAAATAATATTTCAATTAATTGTTTTTTACTTTTTAGAAGATTAGCTTAAGATTTTGTCAAATGAAGAACGAAAAGATATCATATTACCTTTACATTTTTCTAGATAGGAAACATTCACACTTCTTACCGCATGTCAGGGTAAACAGATATAAAAATGTCAAAACACTCAGTTCTCCGGTTTCCGTCCGACTTCAGGAGGCATTTTGTGAAGAGTGACGGAACCCAACGCCACGCTTACTCTTATCCAGAACCGAAATTGCCACAAAACAGAAGAAACATATATTTCAAAATATAGAACCACACCAAGACTTTGTTGATGAAAAAATTAAAAAGAAGAAAGCCATTAAATAGAGATTAATAAATAAATTAACCACAAAAATTATATGGATATAATATTAACTATCAAAATTCGTGGAAAAGACCACCCATCATCAACCTGACACATGACTTGTTGCTTAACCAATCCAATAAGCATCTGTACGCGCGAAGCTTAGTTTCTATAAAGTTTTTGTTTATCGAAGGACACGTGGAGAAGGGAGCTCTGATATCACTCTAACGCGAGTCACACCCAACGTATGAACATTACGTATTGTAGATATTAATTTAAGTTATGCGTAAATATTTTACTGCGGACCTTTGTTGTTCATAGGCATAAACTACGATTATATTACAGAGGTATATTCGAGAGGTAAATTTATTCGGCGGATAGTGGTGAACACTAGGTTCCCAGGTTCCCTCTGCCTATTCTGCTATGTGCAGGAAACACAGCATAAAGCTAAAAAAAATCATTAATACTCGTAGGAATTAGAAGTCATTAGATTAATTATTTAAAATTAGAAGTCATTAGATTAGAATTAGAATCAGAAGGCAGAGGGTTGTGGGTTTTATGCTCTTTTTTTCGTCGTCAAGAAAGTTTCAACATTAACTCTCTCTATCTCTAACAATCTCAACTCTATAATGTTTCGAAAATTTGGCGATGCTTGGGGTACGTAGTGTCTGAAAAGTTATAGTGTTAAAACAATCCTTAGATATGTTATGAAAACAGATAAACACATAAATTATGGTATTTTGGGATTACATTTCAATAAAGAGGCCGTCGTGGCGCAAGGGCAAAAGCATGAGCTCTAAATACTGGCTTTGGAAAACATATTTTTTTTTAGTAAAGCTATAAAAAAATATTTTCATTTGTTGTAGTGACACTCCGTTCCCTGCATTCCGCCGAATTCTGGAGTCATTGAATAGGAATCCAACCGCCATTTATAGTCAACTAAGTCACGATTAACTCTAAGCAAAAACACTCTAGGTGCACAAAGAACATACAGACAAACTAATATTATTTATAAAGTTTAAACAAAGTATTTGAGCAATACGCGCAAAGTAAGCAGTCATCGCTTCAATTAACTTAAATGGATTAATAGACAATTCCTATATGCTTAAAAAACTGTAATAGTCGTTTCCATACATAATGAAACAAAAGAAATAACTTTATAGTGAAACTTAGTATACGAAGTATATACATTAGCACCAGTGATGTATTACAATTATTTTTTTGTATCTTTTTCAGCTTCACGCTACCTACCGTGAGGGGTACAGTAGGGTAGGCGGGGAAAATAATGTTAAAACACTCTTTTTTCCCAATTTGCACCATGACACGCCTGCAAAGCTGTTTTTAAAAGGTTTTTTTATTTAGATCTAATACGGATCGTACTACAGTCTAATTGCGCCATTACGGCTTTAATGATTATATATTATATTTGACTAGGTTTTGCCTGCTGGCGTAGTCAAATGGAAACAATAACTAAGAATAGTGTATGACACACGAGTCATTTTTAAGTTTCTGAGTACACTATTACTGCAGGTACTGTGGAATTACATTGAAGACCCTAATCGTCCTCTATCAATGTAATGGATCCAGTACAATAAGATATATTGAAAATTTGAATCAATAGTTCCTGAGATTGAGGCGTCCGACCAACTTTTCTGACAAATTTTTCTTTTTTTTAGTACACAAATATAGATAGATATGGCTTAACCGAAAATTGAACCCACAACTTCTGCAAAAGTCATGGCCACTTGCCACTACCTATCAGACTATACAAGTCATATGATATTCTCATATTATAATAGTTTAGTTTCACGCTCTTTCACTCGGTCGTTGGGTAGACTTGTGACGTCCGTGCATGCATCGTCGACTACGCCGTTACGGTACAGTTGCCGTGAATTCAGTATTATATAAGGTTAGTGTAGGTTCACAATTTTTCATGTTTTTTATGTAAATTTTTATTTGTTTCACTAAAAATAATTGAATTACTATGAACATCTGGTTGGTTGCTTTGTCCAATTGTGAGAGTGAGAGGCGTGACAATATTCCACTCCTCAAGCTAGAATCGAACCCACAACCGTTTCATTTACAGTTGACACTGTGCCGCGACGGTCTCAACAATTAATATAAACGATATATATCTCAATATACCATAAGTGGTTTAGAAGGAAATTGCAATTGGTAACACGTGGCTCATTGTATAAGCAAGCCCTTAGGCTATTTCATAGGGGGAAAGGAATAAATGAATAAATGTACATTGTTAGCCATTTTGTTAATATTACGATTTACTTCAATACAATTTAGTGTAAGTATTTTTTAATTAACCTTTAGTTTTAATTTTTAAGAGAAGCGAACATGGCGGTTTTTAAATTTTTAGTTTGAGTACAAAATAAGGATTGCCAAAAAGGTTTATGAAGCGGGAGTGAGTGGCAAGAGAGGCAGGGGGAGACTTACATTGATCTACCAGAACACAGCATCAACGACACTGGAGAACGGTCACATAATATGTATGACGTAGTGTTTGACCCTCCGTTTTTTATAGAGCTAAAGGGTAAAGTGTGAAACTAGAAAGATATTAGAGATCTGTGAAGAGATGTGTCGGATAGCACGTACAGAAATAAAACTTTTTACATTAGAGTACGTGCCTTAGTAGGGGATTCGATGAGTACTTAGGGAAATGAATAAATATGTCCAGAACTCAGACTCCCCCCCCCCCCCCCCCCCTCCTCCCCGTCCAGTAAAGTAATGTACGATGGCGTTAAATTACGTAAAAACAGAATGTATCTAGACTTGTTCGCTTTTAAGCATACTTTTAAAACTCAAAAGATCTATATTACTATTAGTATATACTCGTAGTTCAAAGTAACCGTTGTGTTTAGCTTTCACTCGTTATGTCTCAGAACGCGGATTTCAGTAGAAACAAAGTTGAGTCGTTTATGGCTTAGTGGGACAATTTATGAGCGTAGCCGATAGTTCCGGGGTCATTACTACTTTTTACTGTCTTTATACGATAAACGCAGGTTTGAGTACCGTCAATATACATGCATTTTTAAAAATTCAGGCAGATAGTGGAGAACGTAAAGTTTCAAACATAGATTATCGTGCCTACTCTCCAGTTTAGAGTTCCTCTGTTTCACAAAATAATTCGCTTTTTATAAATATTTAGATACATACCTACCATTGATAAGATTTTTTCTTACTGAGGGAACTCAGTGACCTATTGTTATGACACTCTGTACCCCACATTTTTAATTTTGAAAACATTGCATATTGAGTCACGGAACTCAACGCAGCGCTTTGCCTCTATATTTAATTTCCTCTAGAATCAAACCCACAACCTGTAGCGCTACGCTGCTGTGTGCAGGATACAGCGTGAAGCTGATTTAATTTTTAATTTTATTTCTGTAATGTATTAATTATTAATAAAATAATATATGATAAGAAAAAAACTATTATGAACGCTATACAGTTATTATTAGATGAAAATAAATAAACTGTTTTGTCGTCAGTGTCCAAAATTGCAGATTTAAATCCAGATGGAGTAATTTCATAATAGTTCACTAATTATTTATTTATATGTAAATAAATTAATACTATATCTGTATATCTCTCAAATTCTTGATTATATTATATAAATAATTAAAATATTTTTATATAACAATATGCAAAACAATTAAATTAAGGATTTATAACGTTGGGCAAAGATTTTACCATAAGAAATAAATAAATTATGCTATAACAGTGTGTCAAAACCAAACCGCTAGGGAAATAAATGGTTTTTTTCATCATCAGTCACGAGTTACTCGTTTTATTTTTTTAATTGTTATTAAAACTAAGAATTATAATTTATAAGTGCATTGTTTAAATACAATAATACAGTATTTAGTTTTTTCGATTCACGCTCCATCCCGCAACTAGTGTAGAGAAAAGAAAAGATACTAAGAAGACCTAGTGTTAAGATACTTCGTTTCTATAAGGACACGAGTGAGGAAATAAAAATATTTCATTCCCTCAAGTGGAATGGAACCCATAATTGTTTACAGTAATGTATAAATAAATTCATTTTAAAAATTGCATAAAGGCAGTTTTCACATCTCTCTACTAGTTCTATATTGTGTTGGTAAAATAATATGTAATAGCAGACCAGTTTTACTCCCACATAACCGGTTCAGTTATAACACTGTCATAATATAACAATTTTCATTGTTTTCAAAATAAATGAATATAAACAATTTATTTCGAAAGTTAAAATTATTATAATATAAAAAATAATATAATGAGGCTATCTGAAAAAGAAAAAAAAGCCAGACTGTAAACGCTACGGTTATGGGTTCGATTAAATCCTGAGAATTATTTTCATTTCCTCCCTTTGGACAGACAAGACAAAGAGCGGCGTTGAGTTCTGCCACGCTATGTCTCGAAAATTGGGAGGCAAGAAAAATGGCATGAAATGTATTAACACCAAGTTCCGTCTACATAACTTGCTAGATGCGGGATACAGCGTGAAGTTAAAATAGAATATAACCAATGACCAATTAAAAGGAAATTAAACCAGAATGTCCACATTTGTTTATTTTTATAAGACCTACATTTACCAGTGATTTCACAACGAGTTTTCGATAAAAAGTTACATTATAAATGAAACAACTCGCTCAAATGTTTTATAGAAATTTGTCTGTAAAATGATACCAAAATAGAAAGTAATAGTTCTCACCTGACAAAATAAAGCCGATTTCACTTCTAAAATAACACTTTTAATAACAAAAACTTAAGTTACACAAACCGCGTACCTGCGAAAGAAAACACACCATTACGTTTTTAATGCTAACTGTAATTCGCTACAAAACTTGTACAAGATCTCAATTCGTAAGTCCAAAACTCACTTTTTAATTTATTATCTATATAAAAATTAACACTATTATTATTTTTTTGTATTTATTTGTTAATTTTTAATGTTAGTTTTATTGATCGAAATAACTTTATGTTTGTTTCAAGGGCGTGCGTACGCGCCGGCAGAACGCTCTCGACTGTTGCTTACTTCACTGCTTTAGTTAAAAAGGTGAGAACGCGGTTGCCAGGCTTAAACCGCATAAGGCTTTGTGTTATAACAATATTAAATTTGCAATACTTTTATCGTTCTAGAACCGTATTTCTTTGGTATAACGGTTATATTATCCTTTTCTTAGGCATCTCATAAGTTTGGTGTTTAAGATAAAGATAAAACAAAGGTTTATTTAAAGTGATAAAGGAAAATATTTAATTGAATGCAATTGTTACTCAGGTGGGATTTCACACGTTTTGTTTTAATGTTTGATAGATTAGAGATTTTAATTTTGAGTGATGTCAAGAGTGTATCTGATATATCTATTTTTTATTAGCTTTACTGTGCTCTGTGTTCAACAGAATAGGAAGATGGAGGGAACAGACATACTCCATTTCCCATGCACTGTTCAATTTTCGAGACATTGGATATTGAGTAGCGGAACTTAACGCTATGTATTGTGCATAGCGAGCAAACGAACGTAATCGTTTCTCGGATTCGAGAATCGAGCCCACATTTGAACTGCTTTTGAGCTACCACGGCTCAAATTTAATAGTAGCTTTTTTACAACTGACATATAATTGATTACTTATAATAGGTTCGTGTAAATAACACACGGGCAAGCGTGAGTCGGACGTACTGAGGGTTCCGTAAATTGTTCTACTCAACCTTCTATTTGCGGGATACATCCACAAATACCATCTCACATCCACACATGTGATCTCACGTGCGCACATGCGACCTCACACCCATACATGTGTTGTCATCTGTATTAGATGATGTGAAGAAAACTGAAGTTTGTATAAAGTATTTTATTTAATTTCATTTTAAAATAACGAATTAAACAAATACTGATGAGCTTGGATCAGTGCCTGAGACGTGCGACCTTGAGGCTGCTCCAGCCCAATGTAGCATATTACTTCAAATTATTAATGTAAAAAATAAAATCAAAATAGAAACAGCTTCACGCTGAATCCCGCACACAGCAGAGTAGCCAGAGGGAACCTAGTGTTAAGGCACTCGGAAGGCTCTACCGAATTCTGGAGGCATTACGTGTTGAGTGACCTCAACACTGCTCATTACCTTGGTACCAAAGCGAAGAAATGGAAAAATAAATATTTCATCATCTCAAGTAAAAATAGCAAGTTAACACATATATCTCACATCCACATATGTAATCTTAAAACAACACATGTGACGAATATTTTTTATATTTCATACTTCGTTTTTCACTTATTTAGCCGTGTGGTCCCGGCTTAGAATAGGATCACCCTGGTACTGTTGGTGTCGTAAGAGGCGACTAAAGTACGTGTGGTAGAGTCACGTCGCCAGTAATGGCAACACGCATGGGCAGACTCGACCGGATTTAATACCACCCCCGGCATTTAAAACCGGCGTGAAGTAGTGGCCCTTGCCACTGCGTTTCGCATTAGGTAATGCCGGGCCCCGGTGCCCTTCATCTTCACCTTAAAGGCTGGCAACGCACCTGTGGCTCCTCTGGTGTTGCATGGGGTCGTGGGCGGCGGTGATCACTTACCATCAGGTGACCCGAACGCTCGTTTGCCTTGTCCTCTCCCATAAAAAAAAAAAAAAAACTTCTTCGAAAACTGTAAACTGGAAATTGTAGGTTTCATATTTAAGTTATTTATTTATTAACTCATTAATAGTTAATACCTTTTTCCTAATTATTTTATAGACTATAAATATTTTTGATAGCTGCAGAATCAAACTTGACTTTTCTGTCAGCTAGCTGTCACTAAGTCAATTATTCGTTGAAACTTTTTAAAGCCTTTTTATAGGATTTCTACAAAGTAATATGTCTCATTGGTATGTAAACTAATAATATTTTTAATAATTAATTGCATCATTGTTCATCTTCTTCATATAAGACTCTCTTTTCGACTGCCATTGATAAGCCTTTTATAGTTTTACTTGTATGTTTTTATTCAATATAGAGGGTAGAATACAATTATCATAATAAGCATCACTCTTGAGTCAACGAAAAAAAAATCAACGAACGCCTGACATAACTTTTTTTATTGTATTGAATGTTATACATTCAATGTAATATGCATTCAGACGCCGTTTCACTTTCCTCCAATGGCAATAAAACTAATCAATTTGTTTTATATATATATATATATATATATATATATATATAAACTACTTTATTCGTCCAGTTGTTCGCAATGCAGTTTCACAGCGCAATTCGAAAGCGCCCTTATAATGCATCGTCAGCTTCATCACGAGCGATCGGCAGATGTGGACTACAAATCCAGTATAACTCAAGTATAGTAACATTTTTTTTACATGATTATATTTAGACACTTTACGCCCGGGGAAACGATTATATTTTTTATATTTTCACTTCTCCGCCTTTGCACACAAAGCGTAGAGCTGATTTCCATCACTCAACACACAAAGTCTGTCTGAATATTGGTCGGTGTGTTGGGAACTGCTTCCCGCTTAATTTAATCATTTATTTTGTGTAGAGATTGGAGCGTCTCAGCAGTAGGTTTTAAGTAGGTAGGTACGCTAAGACAGCAGCCTAAAAATTTTCTTAAGATATTCTTCTCCACATTTCTTTATCAGGCAAAATCGAGGACCATCCGCACACCCGGTCTCGAAAATCTTTTCCAGAAAACGCACGAAAAACAGAGTAAAAGTAAGTAGTTTGAATATAGTTTTAAACTTTGGCTTAATACTGAACTTTTTGCTCCCAAAAGACCACAGCATTTTGAATAGAACAAAATAAAATAAAATTAGCTTCAATCAGTAGATCTAAATTAGAATTTTAGTTAAGTATATAAATTATATTGGTGGTCAGGAAAAGTTGACGGTTATCTAGATTTTTGATTAATTTAAATTGTAAGCTATTATTATCTCCATTGTAAAAAATATATATATAATGACCAGTATTAATAAAATTGAAAACAAATTTGTCACGCTTTATGACCCACTTATCTTGTCAGATTTTCGGGAAAATCCATTATTTCTCCTTCTTATATGGATCCAACGCTAATAAAATATTTTACCTTAAAATTTATGTCCTTATTAGAAACCATGCATTTTTGTATAATTTTATATTTTAAATATTTGTAATGCAGTAGGAAGAGCATCGTCTGCTACACGTTTATTTGAAAAGCTTAGAGCGCGCATCTGTCGCAGCAAGATGTTTGTACATCCTGAAGAGGATCATTTTAATGTTAGTTTTTAATGCTAAGTTGGTATTTAGCGGATATCAGTCATATAACAGGGTGGGAACAGAAAACCTAGAGTGTAGACACTCCGTTCTTTCCTTTTATCCTCCTATTTTACAGAAATTGATATATTTTAGTAGACTGAAAAAGCTGTTTTGTAAATATAAATTAGAAACCAGCATGAGAGCTCAGTCAGAAATATTTTTTTTTATCTTTTTATTATACTTTTTATGCAATAATGGCTTGAAATTAAAACGTAATATGTTCTAGAATATTCTCTCAAGTTAATTTTATTAAAAAATTTTAGGATTTATCAGGTCAAAGTGAGTGTACATCTAAAGCTCTTAAGGATTTAGGTTCCAGTGTCAGCGCAGGAATAGAACTTCCACATAAAGAGAGTTATGGATGCCATTTGTGTTCTTTTGACGCTGATCGGTTAGTTTTTCTTTTTATTAATTCTCCTGTGTCCCACGCTGCATCCCGCATAAATTGTATGAGCCTAAATTCGAATAATTTAATAATAAGCTCTGAAGAGTTCCAATATTCAGGTCCTAGCTCCATCGTCACACCAGCTCAGTTGATATTATAATATTGTAATGTCACCTTGGTTACATATATAACTGCTCAGTTTGATGATACAATATTACAAGTGGTTCCATGTCAGATTTTTTAATTTTATTACAAAGTTCCTTAGTTACAACTCAGCTATTGTCGTTAATATAAGTATATTTTATATTTTGTTTTTCAGTATAACTGCTTTAGATCGACATCTCTTGAGCGATCACAAAATCGGTATAGAAAACCTATTGAAATTAGTGATGTCCAAAACCAAAGATGGTTTATCAGATGAAAATTCCTCACAAATATATGGTATACGACAACCCTATTATAAGCACATAGACGAAACTATGGAAAATGGCGAATTTATTATAGAAACTGTAGCACCGAAAATTAAAATTCTTAAGCACACAGCTGTCAACACTGATTTAAAATGGACGGATATAGTAGATTCAATAAAAGATCCATTAGAGAAAGATAAAAATGTATTATTGTCTAAAATAGAAATTCTAAATGAATGTATGTGCAAATTTGTTGATTCTTCGAATACATTGAAAAAGGTTTTGACTAAGGAGTTCGATCAAAAGACGTTGAATCGATCTGATTTTGGGCTGGGTTTAGGGGAGTGAGTGCTTTTTTATTTATGGTACCTTCTTTTTTTTTAATTTATCCTGCACATATCAAGCAGCAGCAGGGTAGGCAGAGAAAATATGGGAACATAGGGAACACTCCAATAAGAATTCTGTTTCATACTTTCCGCAGAATTCTGAAGGCGAAATTTAAAGCCAAACAAAACGGAATCTAATATAATTTTATATTTTGTTTTGATAATATCAACACTGTGGGGGTTTAATATGTAAAGGAAATAATGATTGTGCCACCTTGGAAATGATGTAATAGGTTATTTAATATACCCAGTTTATAAATGTCCGATTTAAATATATTTAATTTAAAAAGAATAATATTGTTTTATAGTAAAGATTCATCAAGAGATTGGGAGCGTGCTCATAGTGAGAAATTGGAAAGATATAAGCCCAAACATCCAGAGAATAGGTAAAATTTTTTATTATGTGTTATAATTTCACTAAAAAAGCAGATACCAGATTAATGCAACGGGATTTACTTATAGATAAAAAAAAATATACTAACATGATTAATAAAATTTGTGATAATTTGGAGTAAGCAATTTATTATATTCTTTTTAGGAGTGAAAAAGCTAAGTATTCTTCAGAGAGTTTTTATTTTTGAACACACTTTAAAGAATTGTTGTAGGTATTTGAATAAACATATTGAGATTTTTTGGATTTTCATTAACATTTTCCTGTAGTATACCCAAATTTTAAGTAATCTTGTGAACGAACCTGGCTTATATTTTCGAGTACTTCACTGATCGAATTTCTTATGACAGTTGCTACAATATTCAACATTTAAACGTTGCTGGTAATGGCAGCAATTATGCAAACATTCATCATTTACACGATGGCAACACTCGGAATCTCCGCTTGACATTTTAAAATTCTGACAATTACAATTTAATGTTGCTATATCTTCATTATTATCACAAAGTTTTCCAGTTTTCACGACTGGTAGAACTCGAGGGCCGTTTCTAATTAAAGGCCGATTATTTTTTGCATTATCAATTTTTTTAACATTTGCAAACATTCTATTTACTTCTTCGATAGCGTCTTTAGAATTTGTCTTCTGTTTTAGACTATTCTTTAGTTCGTCCAACTTCATTTGTGGGATCGACGATGATTTATGTTTGAACAAAGCTACGGAAGTTTTCATTTCTGGTTGACAATTAATAATGGAGCATTTACAGATATTACTATTTATCGTATCTTCAATAATAGAATAGTAAAAAGTTTTGCTGACACTTAACTTAGGAGCATTCCTCTCAGTATTGACGCAAGCGTCTTTCAGTATTATCGTTTTGCTTTTGTCTCTTTTTGTAACAGATTGTTTTTTATTTTGAAATTCATTTAGTACTTCATTTAATAAACAGAGACCTTTAGTTACATCTGATTGCGAAGTTTGAACATTCTTAGCCATGATTGATTCTGTTGTGTCTTTTGAATGTTCACGGTTTTCTGTACATTGATTATAATTTTTCTGACAAATGGGACAAGTCTTAGACTTTCGTCTACAGCATTCAATATATTTTATGTCTTCTTTTGATGCATTTCTGTTTAAGCAAACTGAACAGACGAAGCGATTACTGTTGTGTTTATATTTATCTTTGTCCATAGTTAGTTTTCGTCTTTTATAAGTTTTTCTTTTATAGGTAACTATGTCTATACGAATAGTTCTATATTTGGTGTTAGATATCACGTGAGTGTTGAACATTCTGTAAATAACTTCTTATTAGACATTTTCAAGCTTTATTGTAAATTGACTCTAGACTTAACTTTGTTAAATATCAAGCTAATTTTAATTTGTCTAATTGTACGCGATGACTGCAAGCTCATATGATTATAAGAAATATAGCCAATTACATATTATAAATTATTATGGGCAACTTTGAAACTCTGAGTGAAGTATAAATTGTTGCTAATATTTTTATGAATAAATAATTGTTTTATAGAAAATACTTACTAGAGTCAAATTCATTATAACGTTGAGTAAAAAATAAATAGTAAATTGTAAGCATATAAAATAACATATAAAAATAAACCTGTCACATTGACATCGAAGTACAATAATTCTTGTTAATTCTTCTCTTTCACAAAATAACGAAAATAGTCTGCATTTTCATTATTGTGAAAAATATATAATAAATGTGGTCATTGTATCTTTAAAAAATATTTAGATAGTATAAAATATATTTAAGATAATAAAAATATCTTTAATAAATTCACTACAAATAAAACCTTTATATGTCTCAACCTGGCAAAGGTACAGTCAAAATTCAAAGAAGAATAATAAAGAAATGTCAAAAAATTAAAATTTTTGGTTAAGCATAAAAAATGGGTAGAAATTTAAAGTAATTACCGTAAAACAATTTAAAAGCGAATCAGTAAAAAATGAATAAGCATTTTAAAAGAATGATAAATAAGAAGAAATGAAAGATACTAAAGGTGTTAATGTAAATCGAGATATAATATACGTTTATACACAAGATACAAATAATAAAGATTCATTTGGAACAAGTGATTTAAGCGCTAACGATTTTAGTTGTCAATTTAATAGTAAAAAAGATAATTTGGTGTGTACATGTAAAAAAATAAAAAGAGAAGTTGGATACTTTGCATCTCGTCAAGTATTTAGGTCTCAAAGGTTTCATGATACAGACAACTTCCCTGATTTACGAGTGGGTGGTGTTAAACGAGTATATAGGAGGACAGTAAAAAAAATTTATTTACCTGAAACTGAGGACAAGGGAGTAGGTTCATCTGATTTGTCTTATTTGCGCAGTAAGTAAATTAGAATATAAAAAAATATAATACTTCTTTTAATGTTGATTACTTTAAATTTAAGTTTTATTAAATTTTATAGGAAGAAAACGTTGGATTGATAGTTATTATGAGTTAAAAGAGACATCGTCTAAGTGCGTAGGGGGAGTAATGGAAGAAATGAAAGCTTCCGTTATTAGCAAGAAGTTATCTCCAATAATTCAAACAATATGTATCTCTACAAGTCCAACTAACATAAACATAGAAAAGAATGACAATACCAGTAGTTTTGAAAATAGTCGAGATATTCAGTACCATGAAAAGAAAAAAATATCGATTCCAGAAACCACAACATTGGTATTAAAAGCAAATGATAATACAAATGTACCATTGTCAAAAGACAATAAAATAACATCAACAACAATAATTACGATTGATGACAGCAAAAATTATTCCTCAGATTCTTTTGAACAACATGTACACAACTTAGAGAATCCTAGTGATGATAAGCAAAGCAAAACATCTCTTGCTATTATAGAAAATAAATTAGAACGGGAATATCGAAAAATATTTTCTACCAGTAGGAAAACACCTGAAAGACCAGTTGCTGATCGTAAAAGTTCACTTTTAAAGAAACGGTTTATGGCTTTGACTCGTTTAGGTAAAAAAGAGTATAAAAACAATTCAAATATAATGAAAATTTCAAGCAAAACCAGTATAACAAGTAAAAGAGATGTATCCATTGCATCTGATCCGCCATCGCTAGAAGCTCGATCATATTCCAATACTAAAATATGTAGCTCAAGTCAGTCTGATCTTAATGCGTATAAGAAAGATATGACTAAAAATAAAATAACCGATAAATGGTCAACTGAGATTATCGATAGTGATTGTCGAGATGTAAAGGACATGTTTAAATTATGGGGTAAGAAATTCAATTTAGAAGAAAGTAATAAAGAATCATCACCAGAAAATTCGACTACTATTACAAAGAAACAAAAAAAGAAAGTAGAGCTTGTGTTACCAAAAAAGGAAGAATTACAAAAAGAGAAGAAAGAAGGTAAGCGGTTTTCATTTTTCCGAAGAAAAAGCAAAGACAACAAATCAAAGCCTTTTAAATCGAAAAAAGGAATTACAGCTGGAAGATGTGAAGTGGGTGATGGTTTAATGATAAAGATAGGTACACCAACTGAATATAATATAAATGAATCCACAAAAAGGTTTGAAGGTGTACCAGAATATGATGTGTTAAGGAAAGCATGGTTTCGGAGATACTTACATGACAGAATTGATTCACAGAACAGTGTCCAAATCAGATGGAATAACAACATGTACAGTACTAGCAGCAGTACCGTGTTTGAGCTAATAGATTGCATTTATAAAAATACAGGCTTCGTCTTTAAGTCTAGAAGTCACGTGACCACTAGAGATTCATCTCAATACTCATACAAAAACCCTCAAGTTAATTTTCTACAACAAAGTGTACAAGCTTGGATGATACCTACTATAGCGGGTGGTCAGCCACAATCCACAACTAATAAAAAAAGTATTGAAGTAACTGTATCTAATCAAAGATGGCTTGTAGACAAATCTAAGGCATTTTCTCAACAATTTGAGTTAATTTTATATACCGATGTACAGAATAAGGCAATAAATTCGGAATATATTATAATAGATATACCCGATGGTTATTTTTCGGAAAGCAGTGATGATAAAAGACATCAAACAAGTGATGAACTAGTTTATAATGTCATTGAATATGATATGCCAAATTTAAAATCATTTTCACAAAATAAGGATCAAGGGCGAAAAATAGAAAATGGTATGATAAAAGATATACCGGTAAAATATGATAAAAATATAGCTGCGAATGTTTTTGAAAACCCTATGAAGTGCCCGTGTCTTCAAAGAGATGTGGTTATTCAAGGCAGTGATGTTTGCTTTCCACGACGCTGTGATGTTATTGGTGTTGGAATCATCACACAGCGAGATTTACGAAAACCTATGTAAGACAGTTATTTATATTTTAATTTTTTTTTCAACAATTCATTTATACTACTAGTTACTAGTAATTTGCCATTATTGTATATTTTATAGTTTCGTATACATAAAAAATTGGTAAATAACCTTCTTCTTTAGTGTACTCTTTCATATATATTCTTTTTTTATTGAGTGAATATGTTCTTTGCTTTTTCAGATTAAAAATCAATAGCGACCCAGCAGACATCGAATCCAAGCTCTTCTTGCCGGCCCCGAGAACATGTGAATTAGCTGAAAGTTTTTTACAAGAATACTACAAAAATTGCAGTCCCATTGGTCTTGATATATTTTCTTGGTGTGTCAGTGATTCAAAATTACATGGTTCTTCGGCGAGTAACTCTATAAAAAGTTTTAATAATCAAGGCGATGGATCTAAGTCATGTCCGAATATATATGAAGATTACTTGGCACATTCAACTATAGTGTCATCTTGTAATACTTCTTCTTGCAGTCACTGCGTTGCGGTAGAACAAGATAGAAAAGAAGATAAAAAGACTTTGAAGTTTTTTGATAAGTTTAAAAAGGTTAGTGAATCTAACCCAGATAGAAAAAGAGTTTTGCCTAAAGATTCTCTAGAAGTGTTTAAACGGCGCAGATATTATGGGCAAATAAACAATAAATCTAAATGGCTTAATAGTTTTCAAGATAAATGTGCACAACCTTTAGGTGACTGTCCTAAAGTAGACGAACGCAATATAGACTCACGTCCAAAGAGTGGGAATTGTAAGAAGCACGTTTCTTTACAAGATTGTGATATTTTACATGAACAACTAAGGGAACAACTATCAGATAAAACAGTAGAAGGTATATTATCTTTTAAAGGTGCAGGTGGCTGTGAAGACTGTAAAAATATACCAAGTACGCGACGTGTCAGAGTTATTCCTGATCCATTATGCGAAATACCAAAACCACCTTGTGAAGAATCATGTCTTAAAGAAAAAAAGCCGGCATGTTCGAAACAGAACTCACCAACGTGTAACGTTCCAAAACCACCTCCTTGTCCTAGTGACCCCAAAACACCATGTCAAAAAGTTTGTCCTCCAACACCTCCTCCATGTCGTACGCCCCCGTGTAAAAAAACTTCTTCTATCAGTTTAACAAAGCCGCCTAAAAAACCTACATGTTCCAAGTCATCATCTCCTCGGTTCTCTAGTCCTAATGCAAAAGTTATTCCACCAAAGGTAAGATCGCCACCAATTTCACCTAATCCATCACGCCCTTGTGTCTGTCCAAAGAAAGTGTCAACTTCAAATATACCTAATTGTCCAACTTGCAAAAGTCCTTTACAATCTACAGCGCCATCAACTTCTCCTCCTCGTAAACCGTTTAATTGTCAATCTTGCAATTCACCGTGTCATTCATTACCATCCCAAGTGAAAATTTGTAGCCAAGAATTTCCTTGGCCGCTCAAATCTCAAGTATCTAATACAGTATCTAAGGAATCAGGACTAAGCTGCATAATCAAGGGCTTAAAGAAAAAAGGTTCGGGTTCATCTTTGAAAGATTGTTGTCCAGACTGTGCTAATAGACGCAAATTTGAAGACTGTCCACCAGCTCCACCACCTACAGCAAATATCTCAGCTAAACCTAACGAATGTCGGCCAAAAATGACTGGATTACATTTAAAAAAGGCACCAATGCCAAAAACATGTTCAAAAGATTGTATACCTGCGGTTAATGATGGAGTTATACGGCTTAACTCACGCGAGGAAATAACTGTTAAATTAAGGCAAGGCTCACCGAGTACAGACGAAATAAGAGAAGGTTTAAACATTAAAGTTCAAGACGAAGATGGTCAAACACTTTATGAAAGAAAAGATTATAGAAAAACAGATAAATGTAGGACGCAGTTTGTGAAAAATATGTACAGAGACTCGCAAATTCAAAGACTTGTCACTACAAATCCAGATATATTGCAAAAAGAAATAGATTTAAAAACAAATAGTGAAGGTATTAGCGATATGAACTTATCTAATATAATTGAAATTAATTTTAATTTAAAATTTAACCAAGAAGATAAGACAACCGAAACGAACATACAAAATTATGATAAAATAGCAACGGAAGAAAAGGAACAGCAAATATGTATGCATCACGAAGCTTCAAAGGAAGTCTTTATTCTAAATGAACAACAAAAACAATTAAATGAAATCAATAAGAACGCAGATAGAAAAGGTTTTAGTATAAATATTATTATAAAAAATTATTCAGCACCTAGTAATCAAACAAACAAATGTAATGAGAATATGATAACTGAGGATTTTTCTAAGAAAATATCTGAAAAATTTCAATCAGTTTCAACTGGCTATAGTGATGTCACAGATCACCCAACCTTTTCTATACATCGAGCAACGATTGATTTGTCTGATTGTGAAATAAACAAACCGACCAATAAGTCTAGTTCAGAATTACTTAGCAATAAATTAAAAGAAACACAATCTTTAAAATTAACTGAATCTGAAAAAACTGAGAATCTAACGGTTTCAAATAAAACCAGTTCAAATTTTGACGATATATTAATAACTAAAACCGAAAGCCATATCAAACTTAGCAAAGATGACATATACACAACAAATGATGAAAAATCCGTTGCTAGTTCTTGTGTGATTGGAAACGATACGCAATCAGAAGTTAAAAATGACGACAAAAGTATTGTACACAAAATACGCGATAAAGAGGAGAAAAAGAGAATGCTTAAAGAAATATTCGAGTCGCCGAGTAACGACAAACTTAAAAACAAGGAACGTGTACGTCAAATGTTACGAGCTGTGCTGACATCAGATAGCAGCGACTTCGATGTTGATATCAACAATCTTGCTAAAAATTCCACATATGAATCTTTAAAAGAAATCTGTTTTAAAAAGTCTAACAGTATCACAAATTACTTAAATAATACCCTTTCGGCAGAATCAGCTAGCAAAGAATTAAAAAAGATATATACTACAGATGATGATAACAGTGATATTAGCAGTTCGGCTAAATTAGAATATAGTGGCTGTTTATGTAATAAAATGGCTCAAAAACTTAAAATCAAAGACAATATTAGAGCCTGTTGTTGTGGAAAAATTAACACAACAGATATACAAGTAAGTTGTGATTTAAATGAAGACACTATAACAATTAATGAAGTTGATGTTCAAACTCAAAATTATGATAGTAACTCTAAAAAAATAATTTCTTCTTATTACGAGGACATAGAAAAGACAAAGGAAACGAAATCGAGGCAATATTCAGCCAATGTCAATGTAAAAGCTTGTCAGATAAAAAAAATTAGCAAACGCACGATACTAAGTTTGTCAGATGACGATCAAATAGTTCTGCTTAGTTCCCAAAAATATCGCACTTCAAAGAAAATAGAGCCCATAGACATATTACAGCTCCACGAGACTAAAAAAGCAGTTCTAGGAATTTATGCGGAAAAAAGACAAACTAAGGAAGGATCAAAGATCGTTTCTAAGCTGCCCAAGTTTGTGTATGAAAGGGAAAGTGATATACGAAATTATCAAGAAGTCATCGCTGGATATAAAAGTTGAAAACTTCGTCCAATTTATTAAGAAAATTTTGCTATCATTATTGCTTAAAAATCTACATTGGTCTTTGAGAGTTTAAGCTCTTTTTTTATTTAGCGGATATAAAATTGCCTTTAAAGTTTCATAGTATTGTTAGCTGTATAATATATATGTATTTTATATATGAAATTTGTATTACTGTTTCCTGTTATTGAGAATTAACGTTTATTTTGAATTGTTGGATAAATAAAAGAAAGATGTTTCGAGAAAGTATTATATTTTATTTGACTGTATAAAGTATAAAAGTGAAAAATGTCACAAATAAACCCATAATTAATTCCTTATAATCTGTGGTTTCAATATCACAAAATTTTATTTAAAAATATGAAAAAAAAAACACCTTAGAACTAAATTACCTTTATCTTTGGTACTCACTGATATCATATTGCTGTTATTAAATAAACGAACCTTCACAATCGTGTCTGGAAAGAACGAAAATGCTAACTATTATTTATTTATAAAAATATTTATTTTCTTATATAACACATTATAATGTTGAGACATTCTTTTATTAACTTTCCGCCCAAAAAGTGTAAAATAATAGTGGTTAGAGTAGAAACTAAACGCCCCTCACTGTTATCTTACCAGAGCAGGAAAATGAAAATCAAGAAAAAATTTAAATATATAATACAATGAGTCACACCAACACATTGAAATTTTATTATAACAATTACTGCCTTTAATACGCGTACTCGTGCAAATAATAATAGTTTGTTTCATCAAAATCGGACCAGGCTTTACAAAGCGCCGCTCCGCTTTTTAAAATTTGCACTCTACGCGCAATGCCTCTCATAGGAAAGTGAATAACGGAAATGCCTTAATGGGAACCGAGTGTCTTAAGACTAGATTCCCAAGTTCGCAGTGCCTACCCTGCTACGCAGAGTAAACATAAAGAAAAATAACAAAATCTTACCTTCCACCAATAACCAGTTGTTAGCACAAAAACAATAAAATCTAAACATGTGATACAAAAAGTGTGGACATGTACATCATGTAGTGCAGATCTAAGAATGTGAAAAAATATATAATAATAATTTTAAATATAATAATATTGACTAGTTATAAAATATAATTAAGACATAATTTTGAAAATATGTATAATATTTGAAAAATTTAAAATATCAATTGATAAAGTTTAATAGTAATAATTTTAGTTGGACAAAAATTAAAACTACGTTATTTTTTACCTACATGATTATATAATATATTTAAAGACAATGTTAGATATTATTTTCCAACATGGTTAGGTGATAATTATTTAATTAAAAAAAAAACAACAAAAACTTTATAATATATGTTTAATCAAAACACGATATACAAATAAGTACGTTTTTTTGCACAGATACAACACAGCTAGCGTTCAACAGATACAAAACACTGTACAAATTACAGATTAAACAACAATTATTTACGCTACATTTGAACAACTTTAATAGAATATCCAGTAGAAATAGAAATACAAAAAATAATGTTAAATTATTTATATCAAGACAACAAAAAAAATGTTTTTTGTTTTTTTTTTATTTTTCTAGCAATTTTACACAATGAATTTTATTAAAGTATATTCAGACATAAGTTAAAATATTACTGATTTAAAAACAAAGAAAAAAATAATTTTTCTACTAGAATATTCTAATTTTCGACTAAGCTAGGGCCTATCAGTATAATATGGACCCAAAATACTTTTAAATACATTTGAAGCATACAAATGCAGTAATAAATACATTATTCATAAAAAATCAAATAAATATCGATATATTTATTTAACGATTTAAATAATACTTTTTTGACTACAATAAAAAATAAAAGAAGAATAATACAATTTAAAATTATGTAAAATTGGTTACATAAACAAAATGTAAAAAAAATTGAGCAAAAACTTAAATATAAAATTATAAAAACGTTGATTCAGGTATTGATATCAGATCTCAATATTATAAAGAAAATTAAAACTAGCAGTTTAAAAACAAGGGGCAAACTTCAAGAGTAACTAAGGTAGTATTTTACTAATAATTTCATCTAATTTTGAGTCGACTTTATAAAGGAGGCTATCTGTATAATAATTACGTATGTTGGATCATATTCTTATTAAGACTTCTAAGCGATGATAATTTTTGAAATGGTAACTTAGGTGCATATTAAATACAGACACCTAGGTAGTTCACAGGTATTTTTTAATATCAGCGTTGAGTTTTATTTTTATTAGTTATTTATGTACAAAAGAAATGTAAATAATATATGAATTTCATCAAAGATCAGCCTCGAAAGTTTCAAAAGAATAATAAATATATTTATAAACTGACCATAATTTTTGACTAGGCTGTACAAGCTAAATAACGCTTTTTACTATAAAACGACATAAAATAATAATATATTTTTTTAAAATTATATAAAGTAATGAAATTTATTTTGAAAATATCATAAAGGAAACAAGACAAGTCAACGCCAATAGAGCAATAAAAAAAAATTACCTTAAAATAAAAAAAAATAAATAAATCATAAATTATGGCCAATCTATTACCATAGTTTGCTAAATTAAACATTTAACACTAATATTTAAATCTAGTTTCCAATAAATAAGTTATGGCAGTTATATTTGTTTAATACTAGTCTAACGGTTAACGTTCATTACAGACAGAGAAAGTTAGAGTATAGTTCAATTTAAAACATTCTGTTTCCTGAAATGTGGCGTTTTACAAATAAAACCTTACACTTTTATAATATTATTGAGTCTGTCTGTAATATACACTTAAATTTTACTAATATAATTTTTAAACAATTGAAAGAAACTAAAATGCTAAATTTTATATTTTTTTAAAAGAGCAGACTAATTTCTTCTTCAACATCCTGTTGTTTCTCGAGCTACAAAGAAAATTATTTCGTCTATAGGTACATTTGTAAGCGTATTTAACTGAGATTCTTTAGAAAAACTAGATTCTTTAGCGTTTATTACCTTATTAAGATTATACGTTCATATAAACTTATTTATATTAGACAATCATTTATATAAATATTCAACAGGTTAACACGATGTGCTAGCATTATCTAAACTGTAAGGACTTTTATTATGACTAACTTCTTCAATTAAAGCAACGTTCAGATACAAAGAACTTCATTTATTTAAATTTTTTAGAAATAAAGTATGTTTGCGGAACTTAACGCGGTATTCTGTTAAGATAAAATGCTTATGTATGGAAAATATAATTAATATTTTGGTAGGAAACTACAATTATTGTGTGGAAGCAATCCTATTGAATTGTGTTTATTTTATTGACAACAACTAATATATAATTATTTAAATAAAAAGCACCGCAATAATACTTAAATTCTTAAGTACAAATGGTTCATCGTCTCATTTACTATAATATTTAAAAAACCGCTGTTTATCCAAATTTTAATTATAGTTAGGTTAAATTTTATCAAAAGTACTGTCTTCAAGTAGCTATATTTAAAAATAAAATTTTAACAGTTCTTTAGCTTGAGGGTATATCAGTTCTGTGCATGAAGTGAAAAGGGACTTGATTGAATAAAAAAATCTAAAAGAAAAAAATAGACATATTTTGGCTTTAAGCAAATTTTTTAACACATTTTAAAGATGGGATAGGAGCCATCAGTAAATTACTTCTAAATGTAAAGAAAGTTCTAAAGAAGTAACCTCGCCAGAGCGAGGAAATGAAAATATTAAGTTTTTCATTTCCTTGTGGGAATCGAAGCCACGGCCTGTCACGACTGCAGTCGCACGCTTGAGTATTTTATACTCCAATCTCTTTTATTGTGATAATGAAGGCAAGTTTTTAGAAGTAAAATACAATTGGCATAAGGAAATTATTTATATAATTTTTTTTAGACAGGCGGGGAGTTCCACTCTTTCGCTGTGAAATTATATATCAGGATGTTACATTTCGGATCTTGATACGGATATAAGAATATCTATATCGATTTCGGTAATAGATACAGAATTATCTCGGATTATGGGTTACTTTTATTGACAGTTATTGACAGTTTGCGATATTTGCCGTTTATCTTTCTCTGGTTACAAAAGTTTTCGTACATATCACTTTTTCGTACTAAGCGCTAGTGCGTCAGCTCGGCTAACTGTCAGAACAAGTTTTAATTTTACTCCGCCGTATCAAAGATTATTCGGATCTTTTAAATCGGATTTGGTTACGATTACGGAACTCCGTAACTTCCCCGATTTATATCTCTTTTCACTTAATGCACGGACATATTTTACTGCCGGCGCTTTCTAATTAATTTTATCGGGAATCGGTAGGCAATTGGTATATATTTTTTATTAAATAGCTACAACACAGCTTTACTTGATGCACTTAACTAATTTTCTCTTCGCTCTGCATTTTTTGATGCACTTCGTACGTTGATATTGAAATGCTTGACGTTTCTGATGTCAGATGTGTTATTTCGACCTGGCGTGATAAAATAATATAAAATAAATATCATAATACATGAAAAAATATAAAGTAATGAAGTTTAAGAAAGATTTTAGAAAAATGTTATTTTATTTATCATATTATTTATAATTTTATTATTAATAAAAAACCAATCTCTTACCTTATTGAGTTGCTATTTATTAAAGTAACTAATATATAGACATTTTTTGAAATGGCAACATTTGATTAAAATATCAAAATCATGCACAAAGCGCGTCAAAACACTGTCTGTTTTTTTAGCTCAACATGCAATCTAAGACCTAATAATATACATGATAGGTAATGATAATAAAGGAAATAACATATTTATATTACTTTCAAATATTTATTCTACACCTTAAATAGTTAACAACAACAAAATATAAAGTGTAATAGTAACAACGACGTACTTCACACACCTCTGTCCTTGTAAGGGTGACCATAGTAAAATAATATTACTAAGATTTTTTTGTTACATTGATATATCAAAATATTAGATGTTGTGAGTAATTATCGACTTAACCTAACAGAATTAATATTGGGGAGTTAAACCGATTTGTTATATTAAAACATACTGGTATCTTGAGACGCGACATGTTATTCACTAATAATAACTTGGAACGTAATATATGTATTCCTGTAACCTAATTCAAAGATATGTTTTTAACAAAAATATTTATTTATAAATAAGTAACTCTATATTAAAATAAAAATGTCAACCCCTACAAGGAAACCTTTATTTTGATCTGTAAGTTATTTTGAAAATGTTTTTTTATTATTTCTGGGGGAACAACAAATATAAGTTTACCAATATCGTTTTTAACTTTATATAGAAAAAGAAAAAAAGTTCCGAGGCAAAATAAAAATATCTTATTCTTATGGATACTTTAATAGAGTCTAACAATTTTCCAAGTGTACAAGTTACGTTTTTCATTTAAATTTCATGACATTTATTTTGTTATTTCAAATATTTGTAACTATTTGTGTTTCAGAGCACAAATAATCTGTAGACTAAAATACCAAACAAATTTTTCTTTTATATAAGAAATTAAAAATTCTAACATAATACCTCACAAAATTCAAAATTACTAACAGATCAAACGGATTCAGTTTAATATTAAACACCCACAAGAAGCCGATTATATATGTAAGCCAATATGTAATTGCTTTTCAAACAATCTTTTAACTGCGATTACATATTCTAAGCTATCAACAGTAACATTGGTCGTCTATACGTTGGCAACACTGAACTTGGTATGTCAAATTACACTTTTACAGACATAAATAATATAAATAAAAAAAACATGTATTTTATGCATAGAAACAAGCAATTTTACTTTTAATTGCATTATTTATATTTTTGAAAAATAAGAGAATATACATTTTATAGCCGGAAGTACAAGAAGTACTGTATGTTTATATATGTCTATAAAAGTGATAATGGCAACACAAAAAGTAAATGTTGAATATTGCAATATAGAAAAGACATTTAAACATTTTGCACGCTATTTATGAAACTTGAACATTTAAAATTTGCTGGATCCTAAAATAGTGATGGAAAATTTAATTCTAAAATATATCGCGACGGTTTTCTTTTATTCATCCTTTTTATATACAAATAAGGCTAAGTAATAACACTTTATTTATAAATGGTTGTAATATAGATGAAAAATTATTGTTAATACGAACTATGATTTTTAAACCTTTTAGTACTTTAAAATTCTCTCTGAATTCGATTAAATGTAACGGAAACACAGAAAATGGAAGTTGTAACGTGAGAGTCATAGATAATTTTCTCTATTCAAGTTTTTTTAAATTTTCCACACAATGCCTTACTTTCCTTATGTAAAAACGAACAACAATTTAAAGATCGAAATGTTTCAAGAAAAA
>JBAIZZ010000096.1:331618-371737 GCA_037355905.1 Heliconius aoede | reverse complement strand
TTGTGGGGAAAAAAGGGAAAACAGATATTATTCTCGCAAAAAAAAAAACTATTTTATGGATTCACAATTAACGGGGACGTGCATGACTTTCGCGTTAAAAAAATCATGCGAAATAAAATAAAAGAGAACAAAAAATAATGATAGAACAAAAAAGGTTGAACATGCCCAATTCGAACGTGACAAAAAATTTAAAAATAAAATAGAAATACTCCTTAATTAAATATTAAATTCACTAACAAAAGTGAACGCCTACACTAAAACGTTTGGGTGTTGGTGCATTACATATTCTTAATTAAAAAAAAAAACATATAAGCCAGCTTTTTAAGTTATATTCAAACAGACAGAGATAGATAAACATAGTCCTAACCTAGAAATCTAGCTATAATTTTAAAATTTTGATCTATTAATCTTTACAGGCCTGATTAATGAAAAATAAAAAATATGTATACTATGTTGCTAACACTGGCAATAAACATATTTAAAGCATTACACTGTAAATTCTAATAAAGAATCGTTCCTTAAAAAAATGTTTTAAAAAAATCAACGCTTTTACCTCACCTATCCAAACAAAAAAAAACTATTTTCTACACACAATCTAAGAAAACAAATAAATAAAACACACCAACACCCTAAAAACGTGTAAACACGTATAAAAACGCGTAAACACGCATAAACACGTACAAAATCGTGTACAAAACACAATCAATACCTATATAACTGGTGACGAGCGTTCTGAACTTGCGATGGTTGCCTTTGATCTCCGGAAGGTCCACTGATAGACAATTTATGTTTTTATTTTTTTTACATTTTTTTTTCAGTTTGTGTAGGCGTGTGTGGAACGTATAAAGATATGTTTTTGATAAATTTTAATAATAAAAAAAAAAGAATACATAAAAGGGTACGTTGTGGAATAATTGATATCATTATGCAGGTATTATGGTGCAGAATTTGGCTACAGCTGTCAATTCTGTCATAATTTGTGTTTTTTTAATTTATGTGTTGACTAGAGGAGCCCTACGAAAAGCTAAATAATAAAAACAAAAATCATAAATCATTATTTTGTCTTTTGATGTGATGAAAATCTTGTTTTAACGTGACAGAGTATTAGAACTTATGTGAATTATATGTATAGACATAATATACAATTATTAACTAAAGTACTAGAAAGAGATAGAAATACAATACGTTTATAATTAATACGAGATGCACATATCTTTTTACGTTTCACCATATTTTACCTTTTATAATGTTTAGTTAAATATTATGTTAAAAATAAATTTAAAAATTCAAAATGTATGTATATGTGTCATGTATTAAACATGATGCCTCAAAATAAAAAAAAATGAAGTTCAATGATTCTGAACATATATTTTTTAATCTTAAGTTTTTAATTTTTTTTTGTAGTAAAATAACATGTAAGTGTAATTTATGTATGTAAAACATATCTACATATATTAACATAAACTTTTGGGATAATTCAACTACCCTAGAAGTTTAGCTGTACAAATGACATCGTAGCAAAATGAATATAATTAATGAAATAGTTCGAAAGAAGAAAAGAGAACGATATAAGAACGATATTTGATATATTTTTGCCATCTCTTTCATGTTTTATAGATTAGAAAGAGACATACGAATTCCCTAATAACTTTTTTATTATTTACGTACTTTTAGAGATTTAATATGTAGAAAAGAGACAGATATATTTTTAATTTAACATAATTGATTAATAAGCACAGATGTGATTAAATATAAGATGAATGAATACTTACACGAAGGTATTTTCTTAAATACAGTTTTGGCCATGAAATCTAGGAACCTTTGCGCGTAAAAATTCGGTCTGTGCACTGATACAGTGTCCTGAAATTTTATTATTAGAAAAAAATAAATACTAAAATATAGGCTTTCCAGTGAGGGTTCTACTCAAACCCCTCAACAATTTGGATAAATAAAAAAATATATATTTCAAGCAAAAAAATTACAATTAAAATATTCTTTGAAAATATATATCATCTAACAGACAATATCTAATAATATAATTGACAGTTTATTCACCAATATACATTGTCCCACACAAAAACCAACAAAACTAGAACTTACACCATCATGTATCATACTTTTCCATGTGTGCTCGAGTTTTTTCCTTAGACGATAAGATTGCAATATGTCTATTATACCAATGAACAAAAGGAGACGTTCCCCACGCGCGTTCCTAGCTGGAATACCGCCTGGCCTATAATAAAAATGTAAAAATTTTTTTTTATTGTTTTTGTATTGAAATTGAATACAAAATCACAGTGTCATTGACACTGAGACGGATAGAGAGAAAATAGGCTCTTGACAAACAGAGAAAAAATAATAGGAAAAAAAGGTGCAGTTCTTTTTTAGGTAAAAATAGACAACTTAATTTCATTTTCTCGCTCTGGTACCAAGACAAATGTCGCGTAAAATTGGGGCGGAAAGCAGGAACCGGTTTATCGAAACACTAGGTTCGCTGTCTACCCTCATAAACACAGCTTGGAACTAAAGAAATCGACGATAGTCATTTATATAAATTTAATATAAAAATATAATAATAGTTGTGGTCGTCGTGTGACACGTCGTTGAGTCCTGTCAATGGTTATTGAACTTATAAAAAATCTTTTTTTCAAAAAAAAAAATATATATACATACGGAACATCCTCCTCCTCGTCTATAGGTTCGCTCTCAGCTTGAATACTCTCCATAGCCGTGGAATGGGCAACTAAACGCTGACGATTGATTGATCTGTTAAAAAAAATTACAAAATAAATCGAGGAGCACGAAAAAAAGCTAAAAATGTGGAAAAATATATTACGATTTAGTAGATATGGGAAAAATACATAATATTGATAAAATAATTACTACTTTATACAAAAAAAAGGTATAACATCAAAAAATAACAATTTAGGAACTGATTTTTAAAGATTTTATTCTTATACATGGTGTGTAATACAAGAACTAATTTAATTATAATTATATTAATGATGATAAAGTATAGTTTTAATAGATTACTATCGTCTCTAAAAACTAGGGTTAAGAACAAATCTTAATACTACCATGCATTCATTTCTCGAGGAAAAAAAGGAAATTCGAAATATTAATATAAAATAATCAATAAAAACTCATTATTAGTTATATTATTAACAGTTTAGTCAACAAATAAAATTATAAAAGCGTATTTTTGACGCTTAATTTCAATACAAATAGTATATTTCTTATTTTAAATATTTTTCTTAACCTAGGTGGTCATGGCGCAGAGGCACATCACCAGATGGTTAACCGTTCTGAGTTTGATTACCAATCTGGGTAATTAATTAATTTCATTTATTCACGCTAATAACAGGACAACGCACGGCGTTGAGTTCCGCCATTCAACATGCAGTCTCAATAATGGGATAGGGCGTGAGGAACAGAATGTTTTAACAATTTCAATAATTATCTATATTAATGATTCTAGAAAATTCGTTATTTACATGCATATAGATTAGACAGACAGATACAATGCGTTAGAGAGCGAGACAGACAGACAGATACATAATTAATATGTATATATATATATTAAAAAAGGTAATTACTGCGTCCTTTTGACTTGATTCTTAAAATCCTCTTTGCTTTGCTCTAATCTGGAAAATTTTATGAAAAAAAATATACCATCACCTTTTTTGTTTTGGATAAAAGAAACTACTTCTAATATGAAAATAAAAAGCATATTTTACATAGAATAAACGTTTGTATATTAAAAGAAAACCGTTGCCGCGTTATCAATTCGCGCTGTGACAATTCCTTTTGTCCTTTATCATAATTATAATAGGAATGTATAAAAAGCCCGACGTGATCCTAATCGAATTTTAAGTTATATACATAAATATATAACATACGTAGACTTCACACTTTTACCCGACTGTACTCGATTTTTTATTAAATATTAATATCTATTATTGTGCATATCTAATATCTATTGATGTTTGTGGTTTTCGATGAAAGAACAACTTACCTACGCCTTCGTTGACTAAAAACAAAAGAAATAACCTACAACGTGACGTCACAATGTATACACATACAAAAATGTCTCTTAATAATTGATAAAACTATAAAATACACTACTTTGATAAAGTGGTTATTTTAAATATATATCTTATATATTTCATATTTTATTGAAATTAAAATAAAAAGTAAAAAATATATATGCACGTACACTAGGAAAAATGTATAATTTAATATTTTCATTTGTTTGCTGGTAACCCAGCCAAAGCTCGGCGTTAAGCTCCATTCAACACACAATGTCCACAAAAATGGAGCGCTTTAAAACAGATATTTCAGATTCCCGTTACCTACATTTCGAAATAGATCGTAAAACTAAAAAAAAATATACATGGATTTTAAAAAAATGTTATAAATAATCTCACCTAGTCCTGTTAAGTCCACTTTTCTTAGGTTCCCCATCTTCGTCGTCACTTTGGCCCGAGTCCGTACGTTTTCGGGCCTCCGTTTTTTCTCTTTGAGCTTCGTCTAAGTTGTGAATGCCGACTAAAAGGGAATAATCCATGATCTGTAAGGGTAAATACACAAATGAGTAAATGAGTTTTAACGTATGTGGTGGTAGCAAGTTCAAATCTTACATTGTGGTATTAAATATTTGCGTGTCTATGGTAGACTCTAAATTGTTATTGTACATTTTTTTTAAGCTAAGTGTAATGTTAATAGAGCGACCGTCGTGGCATAGCGTTTTGTAGGCGGTTGTGGGTTCGATTATCACTCAGCGGATTGAATAATTGAATTCCTCGCTCTGATAACAAGATAAAACGCGTAGTTGAGTTGCGTCCTTCAACATACGATATCTCAATTCGGCGGTTGTTAGGGTAGGGTTGTTAGGTCTACCAAAAAATAAAGGAATAAAACCTAACTTAAAGCTCTCCAAAACTCGACAATCGCGCTGCATTGTTTTTATCAAAGCAGTATACGTGTCCGCTTCTAAGAAGATGCCTTCAGTGTGTTGCTCCATGAAGTCTAGATCTTTGTATGTCGGCGAATTCTTTTGTCTTTCTGATTTGCTCGCCTGCGGGTAGAAAATGAAATAATCAATTATTATATTATACATTTTACTTTTACAACAGAGAAAACTTAATTCTAGAATTGTTGTATGCCAGTTTATAAACTCACACGTTCATTCATTCCATATAGTTATTTATTCTTACAGACATTGATAATTGTAAACAGACAACCCTCATATTGACACTATAAGCCGATATATATACAACAAGGACACCTTACTGTAATGATATTAATGTAATTAATTAAATACTTTTGTTAATATTTATTACAGATTAAATGTAAAAATATATTTCACCAAGACCAATCACTAACATGCATGAAGAGGTTGATGACTGTGGACGAGGCAAAAGAGTATGTAGAGACCGTAGCGTTTAACCCTCCGTTCTCTCTGATTACCCCGCTAGGGTTAAGGTGTGAAGCTAAGTTACCAATCATTGAATTTTTTGCCTTGCTATACATAACCTGATGATTCAGAAGTGCTTGTAGAGACAGCGACCTAAATGTATAAATAACATCTCATCCTACCTTTCTCTTATAAGTGGACCCTTTAAGATCGTACTTCTGGTGCAGCTTGACGGAGGACGGCAACAAGTTGTTCATTGCCACGAGCCGCACATTCTTGCTGTTGCACTGGTAGCAGTATAGACCGAAGAACTTTGGTAGCAATGTGCGGGGGTTCTGCGAATAAACGATAATCACATAAATATGGAGTAATTCTTAAATAAATAGAAAGTAGTAGAAAATGTATATAATTTTTCTACTTTATTTACTATATGGAAAAATAATTTTGGTTGAAGGATCTTGATTTAATTTAGAATTAACTAATAAAGAAATGATAGCAACAAAAGCTGATCTAATGAACTTCTCATTACATGTAATGGTGCGTAACCCAAAAGCTACGTATTAAATTCTATAAAGAGACTAAACTTACAATACTCCATAACAAAAAACGTAGAAAACAGTCACTAATGCAACACTCACTTGATCGAGGTTCAAGTAGTACCCAGGCAGTAGTTTCTGTAAGAACTCTCCTTCTTTATGTTGTACAGTTTTTATTATAAACTCATCGTCGTTTGTCAGATAGAAGATGCTTCCGGACGCGCCGGGGTTGCTCAACTCGCGCAGTGGGGCGCTGCACATTGACATCTGAAAAAGAAATTTAAAAAAATTAAGCTTCTCGCTTCATTCCGTATATAGGAGGGTAGGGTGTCGCACATTGTCTACAAGAGCGGTGATACAAAAATAACACATTCCCCTAAACGGAAATCAAATCCGCAACTATCGCGTGTGCCAGACAGCGATTTTGGTCCGATTACATTTTTAGTCCAAATTTAAATGACATTCAAAGTGTACAATCTAATTAAATAAAATATTTAAGGAGGCTTCCATATATCCTATAAACATAAATGTTTTGCTTGTTTTTATAGATATTGCCACGGAACCCTTCGTGCGTAAGGCCGAATCGCACTTTATTATTGCCTTGGTACATTAAATATATATTCTTCTAGACTCTGCCTACCCTGCTATATGATATACGAGAGGAACATGAATATAAATTCAATTATAACCCACAATGTCAAATTGAAATCCTAACGGTGATCTCAAAGCGTCACACAAACAAACTAGAACAAAAACATTAGAACAAAACAGTTAATCAATCTGCATGACAATACTTAAGAGGTACGATTCAACAATCATGAAAATTCTCAAATAAAACAATGGACTGTTAAATTCGTGCGAAATAACGGCAAATATGTGTAGGTGTACATTTAATTACAAAATTAATGCTGGAGGTCAAGATCTGTCTTTTCTTTTCAGCTTCACGTTGTGTCTCACATGTAGCAGAGTATGCAGAGGGAACCGAGTGTTGAGACACTCCGCTTCCTGCTTTTGAATCAAATAACTCATGAAGCTAGGCTCTGTCATCCTAGCAAGGTCAACACGTTTCTCACGAATCCTACGTCTACCTTATACGTAAGTAAGAAGACGATAATAAATTATTGTCTAACGTTCTTCACTATCTATTCCGCGCATATCTCGCATAAAGTAGAAAAATACGACACAAAAATAGAAATGTTCACATTTAAATAAATAAACATATTTTCTAAAATAGTATTACTATATTACGTAAGACAGAACCGCGCAAATCGCATTATCATTAAATATATTTATGGCTTCAAACATTTTAAATAGAAAACTAGTTAAAAACATGCTTCACTTTTTAGTAACTACGAGGGTACCATCAACCGCGTGACGTAAGGATGATAACCAAATTGAATTGGATATAGTAAAAAAAAAACAATTTCAGTTGATAAAATATTTTTTTCCATCATATTTAAATTTATAACTTTAACTCTTACAATCGTTATATTTAAAAAATTATATATGAAACAGAATGTACATGCTCCATGAACAGAACTACGGACAAGACAAAAAAATCTTAAATGTTCAATCATGTCTAACATTATCTGTTAAAACCGCATTAAGAAAATATACAATTTTACAAAATAACAAAATCCTGTAGGATTTTTTTAAGAGTTTTGAACCTTCAACCACCGACCCGAACCACTAGGTAGTACATCAAGCTACACACCAAATTCACAACATTCACACATCCTGTATATAAATGTACTCAAAACAAATGAACACTTTCACTTTATAAAATAATATTAGCAACCGCACTATAATTTAATCATTAGAAATCACCCGCGTATACAAATGGAGTTTTTAATTGCTTTGCAAAAATATAACATTAAAAGCATATATTATGCGATAAAAGAAATTATAAAATATAAAAATTATTTTTGAAATCGGCCATGATGAATTTTTATTTTATAGTTTCACGTTTTCTCCTATACTCGTTTTGTTCTCCTCAAACGGTAATCGAATTCGGATCTATCGTATTCAAAACCCCAATTTACGACATTTATAGGAAATATATGGGAAAAAAACAATGAATAACAAAATCTACTTACAAGGAAATCATCCGGCTGTATACCAAACAGGTCTCTAAAGTACCTGAAGGCTATTGGTGCGTACGTTTTGAACTTGAACTCGGAGTAGTGATGAGCGGGCGTGTGGTTAGAGCCTTCGGACGGAAAGTTGGTAGTCTCCACCGTCATGAAGTCCTGCATGAGAAGATCTCTCTCCGGCTTGGATGCTAGACCACCGATCGCGTGTTGGATACCTGTCAACGACAATGTTATTTTTTTTCACTTAATAAAGTATTTAAATACGTCAAATCGCTTTTATTCCAACAATATACTTATTCTAAAAAAGATAGGAGCGCTAAGGGAATGACAAATATGTCAGTATATTAAATATGAAATTCACTATATCTTACGCCTTCTACCCTTGGGGAGAAATGAATACTTAAAAAAGCAGTATCACAAAGAGAATTGAGCAGTGATTAGGTATAGTACATCAGCCTAGTGTTATCACACTCTATGAAAACTTATGATATTACATAACAGACCAGTTGTGGCGAAAGCGCTATGAACACGACGACATACGAACATAAATGCCTAACACTAAGTTCCCGGGTTCCCTCTGCGTAACCTGCTGTGCACGGAATATAGCAAATAAAATGTAAAATAGTTTTTTTTTTGACATAAAAATAACACAATGGTCAAATTTCCGGCATATTTTTCAAATGATTCAAATTTAAAAATAATCCATAAACGAGTGCGTTGGCACTTGACATTGTGCGAGATAACGCGCGGCCTTGGATGACTTCCTCCGAGTCCGGAAAAGATGCTCTAAACATTCATATTGTGATTTTGCATAAACATTTTGTGGGAGATTGTTTTACATAAATAAATAATAATTTGACAGAATTTTAATCCTGAATCAGTTTAAGCTATGGGTGCACAGTGTAGTGCTATATACAGTTATAGCTCCGATTTATACTTGAAAGCGGCAAAATAATTTCCAAATGTCGAATGTCACTTCAAATATTTTTTTTATTTAAAAAACCATATTTTAAAAACAAGTTTTGGATGCTTTTTTTACCATCAATCACTTTTATTTGATACTCCTCTTAGGGTTGGAGGTTGTGCATTTCATAATCCGCCATTTTGTTGCGGCGGCCATTTTGTAATAAATAACAATATTGAATTATATGTAATTTCATTGTCATCAGAACAGTTAAGGTCGTGATCCAAATCCGAGCTCGATTGAACACATTGAAATGGGTCACAATTTGAGCTTGCAAGATGTCACACACGGCAAATTGAACAAAATTATAAATATTTATTAAATAGGTTTCCACTTTTCCAAATGACAACTCCACACGAATATCTTAAGTTTCGACGTAGCTTGACAAGGACATAGGTATAACTTAGTGGTACCATGTTGGACGTCACCACCAAACATATGTTGATATCCATATAACTCAAAAACACCGCCTGTCCGAAACGATTGAGATGAATCTTGGACTATTCTCTTAGAATATGCCTCAATTTAATCATAAAGGACAGACAAATACATACATATACATACGTATGAAATCTAAATCGAGAAGTCCAAACCATATTCATATATAAATAAGTATATATAAATAAAGTTGTTTTCTTAGCTCTGATAAAAGAATCTACAGACAGACACTGAGACATTATAAGCAAACTTAGATTTTTGGGCATTTAAATAACACTATCGAATCTAAAGACATTCTATTAATTTGAACAGAAATAAAAAAGCCCGTAACCGTAGCGTTTGGCACTCCGTTCTCTCTGACAATCCCGCTAATCATAAAGCGTGTAGTTATAAAAAAAACACGGACAAGCGCGAGTAGAGCTCGCCCACAGGGTACCGTACAAAAACTAGAGGATATTTTTTCGGAAATTCAGGCTCAGTTTAAGCAGAACCATTTCATCTGATACCTCACTTGCACTAGCGGCTTTAATACCGAATTTTGCCCCTCTTTTTCTATATTTTTTTAAGATTTAACCACAAATCTATAATTTTCAGATTTTTTCCTCAACAAGTACTACATTTAGATGGTAGCTGCCAATTTTATAATTCTAGGTTAACATGTATTATGCAATAAGCGGCCCATTCAAGTTTCAAAATTCTTAACACTTTCTAAGATATTCCCACAAACAAAATAAGCTTTGGCTGCATTTACGAGAAATAAACTAGGTGCTATAAACATTTAATACCGTCACCTTAAACATGATTTATGGATAATAAAATTTAACGATTCCTGTTTCATATTCGTTCAAATGTTTAGCCAAGATCTCATACGTTCTGTTGTGAGATAACTTTCGAGGAGCGAAAAAAATGGGTTCACAGTTGATGATAATTAATAATCCCTGATACAAAAAGCTCTAGAAAGTATTAAATCAACAGAAAAGACCTGATAATTTTCGAAAAAGTCACCATTCAAAAGAAAACCAAAATCGGTGTATCAATTTTGGAGCTTCGTTTGCCACACAAACACAGATACAAGCACACACATGCACAGATATAACAAAAAAAAAATTAAGAAGGTTCTCGTTGTATTTTCTTTTCAAGAAAACTCTAATATTAAGATTCAAACTTATCAATATTATAATATATGTATGTCCTATCTTGTATCATTCATTTAGAGAAAAGAAAAATCTGTAATACTATCTCTTAAGTTTATAAATAACATGATAAAATTTGAGGTACAATAACGATAATTAGGGGGAGATTACATAGAGCTATATTTCTCAATTCTATATCTGGATATTAGGCAAAAAATGGAAAACGGAGTATTAAAACACTACCTTATTTGCTACTCCAAGAATAGACAAAATAAAAAGTATGTACCATAAGCAATTATACGATCCTGACGACAACACTTCAGTGACTTCTTATCTTCAGAGTTCACTATTCTACTTAACGCTTTCTCATTTATATAATCCACGAAATATCTACCGTTGTACGCACGAACAGACATACTGATGTCCACACTATGAATATAGAGAGTTCAAATACCGTAAGCCTAAGCCTGATTTCCGTATTATTAAAAAAATAATAACACAATTACTCCAATTAAGAATTTTAATTGAATTTAACACAAAATAGTCAATTTACACTAAAACTATTACACATTATTTAACACAAACTAGTTATTTAATAACACTAAAAAATCATAATTTATTGTCACTTTACAATTTTAATATTTTAGACAGTCATTTTATATTAAAATACTATAACATAATGTTTTTTTATAAATACAACAAGTATTTAAAAGAAACATACAGATTTCGAAATATTCTAACATTTGTTTACAAGTTAACTTTTGAGTATGCAAATAGGAGATAGGTGAAGGCGCCACGTTCTGTAGAGTCGCGCGGTGATATCGGGTAAGTGTACATATGAGTGTATTAACATCAAAGTGATATAACTGAAGAAATAAATATTAAAAAATATATATTATAATCAATATATAATCAATACAGAAAAAAACATTTTCTATGTATTATCAAAAGCAAAACTGTTTATACTTGTAGGAGTTCAAAAATATAGTACGCCTTGGAAAAAAAACATACAAAAATAAAACAAAATTCTAAATATTAAATTTATTTACTTTTTGTCTGCAACTTGGAAGTTAAATAATATGACACGTTCAATCGCGTTGTTTCATTGTATGTATTTACAAAAATTTATAAATTCAGAGTTATGCCACTTTGAAAAGGACTAATTGGTTTCATTTCATTACACTTTGTTTATCAGGCGACATAAATATGATTAAAGAATATAAACGTCGTATTAATTTAATTGTAACATATCCTTTGGTAATTATTTTGTATCTTTTTTAATTTTTTATACTCAGTAGAGAATACGAGAAACTCACTAGAGAATAAATCACTCCTTGAATGTAAAACCATAATCTAACTAGATTCAGTAAATATTAATATATAGACATACATTTAAATAAACTAATTAATTACTTGTAGAGGGATTAAATTATTTTCAAAACTCGCTTTGATGAAAAGACAAAGCGCAACATCGGGTTTCGTCGCTGAATACGCGATTTCTCGAAAAATATGCAATGCGCCGATACCACAGTATCTTAACGTTAGATTCCCTCTGCCTACCGTGCTATGGGAAAAAAATGTTAAAAAAGTAAACGTGTTTAAATATATGACAATTGAATTGAACCTTAAAAATATTCGTGTACATTTATTTCAGTTAGAACTGAAGTATCACACTTTCAGTTGGTAACTGGCAATAGAAATCATCAAACAAAAACTGTCTCTATATTGCAATTTTATTTTATTACTTGGAGTAATAAAATAAAATTGGAGAAAACTGGAGAAAGAGATCGTTTTAGGTCATCGCTCGTTGTGGGTCAAAATAAGGACCTTCACAGAAGAATTCATGTTTAAGACACCAAATTTTTCAGACATTGAGTACCGGAAATCAACAATAGTCCCCCGAATAGATATCGTACCTACTGCCATCGTACGCTGTACCACTACATTATGACCACCTCAATATTATATTGAAAAAAAACTATGACTAGGTTCAGAAACTACAGTCATATGCCATCACAAAGAGAGATAAAAATTGCAAACATATCTTACTGTACTGACAAGTGACAGTTGTCCACTGACATTAAATAAGGATAAATGCAACTACAAAAATAATGTATTGAATTTGTACAAAAGCCAAGAAGGCAATGTCTTGACGTAAGGTCTCTCTATCCTGCTATATGCGGGATACAGTGTAACTAAAAAAAAAATTACCGCTACAATAAGAGTATGAATCATATGTACTGTGGGTCGTGTAATGACATTTTGTTTACCAGAGATTAGTATAGTTGACGTAGTTTAAACGAGTTGAATAACAAAATATATGCGCCTACGTTGCATGTAGCGCTTAAGAAAAACTATTAGTTCTCCACTTTCTCTCACAGTATAATATGGTGATCAACTTTTTTTTATAAAATAAAAAATAATAATATAGTGGGAAACGGAGTGCCTTAACACAAGTATCCCTCTGCCTACCCTGCCATGCGCGGGATACAGCGTGAAGCCGATTTATTTTTTATTTTTAATTAACTAACAGCAATAGCATAATAGATCTCCTTTGTTACAACATAAATGAATAACAATCGTTATATAGTAACATCTCATGGGACCGACGTGTTCATAGTACCCTACATACAAATAAGTGTGACGCTCGCCCTGTGGAAGCTACAATATGTCATAATATTAATTAAATTAAGTTTATGTTAAATACTAAAAATAAAAATAGATATAGCACAATATCCTCGTAAGTTCAATGTCCGAAAACACATTTTGATTGTTTATCTTAATGAATTGCCTTTACATTACTATGAGGTTAGAATCCACAACTATCTATTGTTTTATTAAACATATGTCTGCTACGGTAGGTAGTAGGTAGTGCTAGGTAAATAGAAGAAGTAAACGTTCAATGTTTCATTTTAACGTACTATACTCTCAGTCATTTATATCTGACCACGCGGGTGAATTTGCAACTAAAGGTAAGTGTATAAAAGAATAAGACACCGCGTTATATGTTTAGTGTAGCACCGCCTTTACACTTTTCCATCATAATAATGGTGAATCAGGATATAATGACGCATGACATTGGCGTCACTATGTGATTTTAATATTATTAATTAAATACTCGCGCATCACTACGTTTATTCTACTTTTTTCGCGTAGGATGTCTTATTCTAAATCCTCGTGGTTTTTATACAGCTACCTAGCGGTAGTGCCTATATACAATAAATAATTATTCGTGTGTATTGAATATAATAGAATACAAATAAATAAAATAGCTCTTCTACAAAAAGCTTTCTGCCCCGGCTTCGTACGCCTCAACGATACGATTAATTTAATACTCAATATAATTTAGACATATTTAAGGTAAAATTGATAGGCTATTTTAGTATTGTTATATATACTGTTATACAATTGACAAATTGTAATTTTAAACATTTTAAATAAAAATATTTAAATATTTCCTGCATCCCGAGCGGGAATCGAACCCACAGCCGTCGCGTTTACAGTCGCACGCTTGCACCCCTCATCGTTCAGTGAACTTTAACTACTCAGTTAAACATCAACCTGACATCTAATCCCCCTACAGACAGTTCGAGTGTCACAATTACGTTATATAGGAAGACGCCGCTTAACGAGTTTTGTTTATCGACAACTATATATTGATACATTTTGTATTGGAATAAGTATAACGTTTTATACATATAGATAAATATATTAAAACCGCATATGTATATCTATCTACCTTACTTTATACTCAATTATAATACTTTAATTATATCACAAACCTAAAGCTTTTGTTTGGCTGAAAGTGCGAATCTCAGGAAATACTGGTACGAATTGTAATTTTTTTTGTTACCCACAGTTTCTAATTATAGCAAATTAGAGGTAATCAGGTATTTCACCAAGCGGGATTCAAACCTAAATCTATACCTAGTATACTAAAACTACACTACGTGTATATGTAGTATACTCAAACAATTCACATTTGTGAAGTTATCTTATACGGAAAAAAATACCGTATAATACATACACGTCACTATTCTTATAACACTCGATGACCTGAAAAATAATATAGGCACAGTAAAGCAAAAGTATTTTTATAACAATAGAGAAAAAATATATATTTTTTTCATTATTAGGAAAGAATGTTACGACATTGTCACTGTGACTTCATTAGACTACTAAATATAGGCTTGTAGTTTTTCTCTATTTTGGTATCACGTTTTATCACGTATAAGGTAGGATAGAAAAAGAGGGTAGGACATCTCTCAAAAATAAACTTGAAAACTATAGTAAAGTGCCAGATGCTCCTGAAGAATTCTATCTGTATGACAGATGCCAATTTTAGTTAACATTGGAAATGGGAGATCTTACCTTACCTTCTTAGCGAGGTTATACAAAACAATTTAATCCCTTGAGAGGGAATCGAGCCCACAATCGTCGCTTTTACAGTCCGACGCTGTGCCACTACGTCACGGTCCTAATCTCAAACTACTATATAAAATAACACAAGAGCAAAATCAAGCGCGGTCATTAGTTTAAAATAGGACACTAAACTATATTATTAAGGCTAACATACGTAATATGTAGAGTGGTTGGCATAACCACAGAAACCTATTACGTAAATACTAGGAATATCTGCAATAATATCTATAATCGATTACTATCGACATGTGCACTCATTTTAAATATTGGTTTATCGATTATCTTGCAGGATAGGTCGAATGTAACATTCAGTTTTCACAGTAAAATCTACCTCGACCAAAGAAAAATCTAATAATATTAAAAGATATTAAAAAATCATTTTACTTTACATATAAGTATGTATTTTAATTAAGATTCCTCATCTTATTGTATCAAAATATGAACTTCCCCCATACCAGGTTACGGTTACCCACTGTTAAGACATTTCGTTTCCCAATTTCCTCCCATATTTTTGAGACATTGGCTGTTGAAGGGCTGAGATCATGCCACTACACCACGGCACGGCGTTAAGCTACAAGCGTACCAATAACATAATTATTCTAAACATGGCTATCTAACTGCGTGTAAGTGAATAACGCGATTAAGTCGATTGACTTGCGACCCTGTCTTCAAAATGGCTTCAGCTAAACGAGGGGCGAGGTTGATAAACATTCTTCTTGGAATTCAGATATTTGATATATTAAAGGGAATATATTATAAAAAATACGGACGGTGGTCGTGGCACAGCGGAACAGCCACTGGCTTTTAACATTATGGCTGCGGGTTCTATCTATTATTATTGTCTTCTATTTTGAGGCTGAGGCTGTGGCGTGGCGCGGGGCACGAGCGAGCGACTGTAAACGCAACGGTTGTTGATTTGATTAATGCCTCAAAAAAATTATTTTTGTCGTGTGCAAGATCCAAAACGACTTTGTTAATATACTATGTATGAAGATGAAAGAGAGAAAGACTATAGCTTAATACAATAAATTACAATACATATCGTTCAGAATTGCCATATTTGGCAACATCTTAGAAAAAAATCTCGTCAGCAATTCAGGAAACGTCTTTCATTTTGGATTGGCTCCAAAATTTCATTTGGGACTCAGTGTTATAACTATAATGTTATGTGACTAAAATCCTTTATATTGGACAACTATTTATTTGTTTTTATGTAGCCATACCTTAAAAGAGAACATTTAAGCCTTATAAGCTATAAAAAAGGATACTAGTATGAAAATAAAGAACGCAGTGACAATATAAAAAAAAGGATTTCGTCCATTTCAAATTTGCGTTAAACCACATAAATTCTTCAGCTTTATAATACTACTGATTACTGAAGACAAGTAATAAGTATGGATATAGATTTTTAGTGAAAATCAGGTTAAAATAAACCGAGGATATTACTCTGTTCTTGTTCACAACCAGAAATTCATCATCATCATGCTTGTCAACTTTCAAAATCAAACTGTTAAATAAAGAAATAGCCCTAATCGAGTAGTCTACGTGAGTAAAATCCCAGGGGGTGGAAGACAAAGCAGTGGGGCCTACTATAAAAATTGAAAATATGTCTTAGTTTTTTATTTTTCCTTTTTTTATTAAAGTCATCAGTCATACGTTTATAAGTAAAGTCCGTCACATTTGGCTATTGGTTTTTCCATGAAAACTCACAACAGCTACTGCTATTATTTGGTTATCGCGACATTTTTCCAATTTCGGAGTAATTTTGGGTTTAAATAAAAAAATATATACGTTTTTAACCAATTTTATTACGCCTTTTCTCATATAATAAGATAGGCAGAGAGATAATCTTGAGTTAAGACACTCCGTACGTACTTCGCGCCCGAATTATTTCCAGGGCGGGATAACTTAAATAATTAATTTTGCCGACCTGCCGGATTTTAGATAAATAAATAATAAATATACTTTGATATTGACTTAAAAAACCAAATAAACTAAAAAAAATCTAAGTATTAATATACACCTATGAACATATACTATTTTGCATCGCATCAATTAACACATCCCGGCCTTGGTTCGGCTTAGCACTATATAAGTATGTACATATATATGTATGTATGTATGTATGTCGTATGTAGGTCAGTGGATTAACAACTCCAGATCGTATAATTGCAACTGCCTTGGTGATTTTTAACCCTCGAATGTGTGTTTTTTATTTAATCAATCGTGAATGCCAAAGACATTTTTCAATACTTTAGATTTTTTATAGCTTCACCATTTATGACACATTGATGGCAGTAGGAGAAAATTTAATGTAGAGACACTACGTTCTCCCTTTTTAATAAATTTGCATTTCAAGTAAAGGGACCCAACATAGAGCTTAGTCTTGATATCAGAGAATATCGAGGAAATAATGTAATTCACTGTCCTGAGTGGAGACCGAACCTACAGCCACCGTATTTAGTCAGACGCTGTACCACAGCATCACATATCAGGTTTATGAACAAGTGAACTACACCGTACGGCGTTAAAATCCACAAACGATCAATATAGACACACACACGTAAACATATTCGTACAGAATCTATCTAGCTAACCAACGGTTATATTTAGTCACAGTTTATGTGTTCAACGTTCGTGTTGTAAACACACGGGCGCTATTATCGTGTATTAAACCCGGTTTACTAACATTGAACTTACTGGCTGTGGATGAGCCGACTAAATATAGCTTTTGTTAATAATATTAGGGTACTGTATGATTTGGGCGGGGTGACTAAGTGCCTATGATACCTCTGAACGCAGATACAGTGAATTATATAGAAACGTAACGTAAAGCTGATATATGCATCTAATCACCATAAGCAGACAATCGAATCTACGTTTTACGTAGATTAACCAATAGTTTTCTTTTCTTTTACTGAAAAATGTATAAAGTTATAACACTTTGTTATAATATTTCATCTCTTCGAGTGGGGATCAAACCCACAACCAGTCGATTTTACAATCACACTTTGGGACCCTCTGGCCACAATCATAGCGTTCTATATATTCATAGCCTTATGTAAAAGTAGTTAAAAACCAATTATTGAGAAGTTTTATTTTACTTTAAAATAGTAATACGTTATGGTCAATTTTAAAATCAAAATAATTAATTTGTAATTTAAAATAATTGCTTAATTTAAATGATGTATTGTTTCATGTTGGTACCAAATATAAACATTTGGATATATAATCATACTAAGTATTCAGTTATAAAGTAACTAAATTTTTCCTGTGGGTTCAGCTGGGTTTTTGAATGGAAATAACATTATTAATATAAAAATATTATTAATATAAAAATTACACCTAGTAGTTATTGAGGTATGCAAAATCAACCAAAAACGCAATGTACATGATAAATAACTAACAAATTGTATCAAAATCGGTTTAGCCAAGCTACAAAATCCAACATAACATATTGGTCACGGTATCCTGACACCCTTCTATTAATTAAAATGGAGGGTTGACAACCCCCTTGTACAATATACAAATGTATATATGTACCCACATAAATTGTACAGCCATATTAAATTATACGAGTCCTTGAATTACTCGACTGTAGTTTTAATTAACACATCGCTACGTAATTGAACAAACACTTTTTATGGCATACAACGTGTGCTTCAATATAATTCTCTCTAAAATAAAATACAAGCGGCCAGAATTTATGGTAATTATAATATTTTAAGTGAATTCTTTACATTCATTTAAAATTTTTACATAAGTTTTAAGCTTTATTCTGATGTATTAGGTTTATTACCTACTGTAAAGTTTCATCTAAATCGGTTCAGTAGTTATTGCGTGAAAGGGGAACAAACATACATCCTGACAAATTTGTAATATTAATAATATATTTTGTTACGGTTTTCCACTTTGTAGCATAGCAGGCAGAACAAGCAGTGTCTTGAATTTGGGCGAAGTTTTTATAGAAAAGTATTTTCGCTTACCCCGCTAAGCAACTGAATCGATTAACATGATATTAATATATGTATGAACGAAATTCGATATCTCGCTTTCATCCAACAAAGTTCTCGACAAACAGAGCGCTATATTTAGAATTCAAATAAATTCATTTAATATTTTGTATGTTTATAGATTCATTCACATGACAGTTTACAGCTTAACTATAGATTGTATCGCCAAACGGAGAATTTAAATCACATTGAGTCTAAAATATTTAAGTTAACTAACTCAACGACACGCTTATCAACGAGTAGCGGGATAGGCAAACAGAACCTAACGTCGTGACACACTTTTCTTCACTATCCGTCCACATTGTGCAGTACATTTTAATTATAATTTTTATTAACCGGGTGGGGACCGAATACACAACCAATTCGCGTTTACAGTCATATATATGCTGAACCACTGCGCCGATACGGCCTCTATCTACCTAGATTTAATATAGTATTATTATAACTAATAATAAATTGAAAAAAATCTCTTTGCTAATTAATATATTTATACAAAAATCTGCGCATACGCATTGTACTGTGAACTACTAATTAACACTCGTATAGAAATAACATTTTCCACGAAGTTTTGCAATGTTATCTAATCATTGCATGAACCGTTCCCACGGTCCACTTGCTGTTTGTTTGCTGTTGTCTGTCATTTATATATAGAGGGTATGTACATATATATATATATATATATATATATATACAGAAAGGTATACATACATACAGGAATACATACCTAATAGGATATGTATAGAAGTAGAAATTAACTATTTTAATATCCCAGCTCATCTACAAGGACAAAGCGTGGCATTAAGTTCTGCTCTTAAATAAAATGCAATGTTTAGGCCCGTATTTATAAATCGCTCGCGACTTTGGGATCGATCTTGAGATGCCGTTTGCAATTAGATTATTAAAACGACGTCTAATGATCGCTCTTAAGATCGATCCCAGAGTTGAGAGCGGTTTATACGGGCCTTATTCAAGGGTAACAATAGATTCTTTTAACCTACTGTATGTAATACTTGGTCTTTTTTATTTTGCATTTTTTCCACTTGATAGTGTAATTATAAAGTACAGTAATTACTGCAAACAATAAAAATATAATAAAAATGTTTGCGTAGAATTGCCATTTAAAATATAAGTAGGTGTAATAAAAAAAAAAATAATGATACACGTCAAGAATAAATAAAATACACGAATGTATTAAATATTACCTTATTATATCTTATTTTTTCTTACTAATAGTTTTTTTTACCATACTTTCTACACATTAGCCTGCAACCATCTTTGGGTTATACAAAAATAGCTACCGGATGGTGCGTCACAGTGAAACTATTTTATATTCTCTAAGGGGGTTTTACCTATGCTCATGCAAGTCTTCCAAAAGACCGATTTCTTCAGAAATAGAAAGAGGAGAAACATAATAAGAAATAATAAAAAAGTCTGTTATTAAATACAGCTTTAGGAACCTCTCAATCGTTGACCTAATTTTCTATATATCTGCCATGATATTTTGATAAAAATATAACGATTTATAAACTTAAAATAGTAGAGATCTTTTATCTCTTAGAAAAATTAATATTAGTAATATGGGTATAGGTAGTAGGCGATATATGACGTCATTTGTTGCTACGACCATCTTTGTATATTGAAGTCTATAAATTATCTTCGTCATTTGTTGCCATCTAATTCTTATATTTTAACGACCACTTTTTTTTTTATTTAACTTTGTACCATACATACATACACACATAATCTTGTGGATTAACATACTACTTTCAAGATATATAGCGTTAGATTAACATCTAATTTCATTGATTTTCGCGATTTTGAACGAAATTCTTCAACGAGATTAATGGAGAATACAAAATATTACCCATAGGTAGTCAATTTTATAAGACCCGACGTTTCGAACAAGTTGCAGTATTTCCTGGTAACGTATACAAATAGCAGTACCCATTCCACCATACCTTCTACTCTGAAAAACTCACCAAGCTGTATAGACCCCATGATCTGCGATGACTGGATCTTCTTGTACGTGATCTCGCCACCCTCGCCCACTCGGCGGTGACCGATCTTCCTGTCCGACTTGTGGACTTTGCTGATAGCACCCATGGGACCGATCGCTGGCTGTAATATAAACAATAAAATACTTATTAATAATTAACTTATTGATCGCGATTTTTTATCTTTCTCTATCTTTGGCATCTTCTGAGTTCGTCATTTCGTCATTATTTTTGACCCATTCAGAGCTGTTCAAGAAGTGGAACTTAATACTGCCGTTGTATCGCAGTGGTATGATATAATGTCAATAATTTAACGTATCGGCGAAGGTTATAGGTTCAACTCCCACTCGGAATTAATTATTTTTAATTTCAGCTTTGATCGGCAAAACGCGGCGTTGCACCACTCAACACGCAATATTTGAGACATTGAAAAACTGGGCGAAAAGGAGGAGACAGTGTATTTGTACTAAATCACCTTTGCTCGCCATACTATAGCTAAGCGTGATACGTGATATAAATTAAAAATTTTAAAAAATGAAAAGAGGCTATAATTTTTTATTCTCCAGAGTTGAATTCAAACCATTGTTAGGCGAGTCTTAACAATGAAACTGTTCTATAAATAAATATAATAAATTTTCTTTCAGCTTCACGGCTTATCACGCATATAGAAGGACAGGGTGAGGGAAACAAGTGTTAAGACACTGTAGTCCACATTTTCTGCCACATTCTGTTAGTATTGCGTGTAGAGTGGCAACACTAGAGCGAAGAAATGAAAATATAAATTTAAATAATTCGTTCGTTTCCCCGAGTCGGAATCGATCCTACAACCAATCGCGTTTACAGTCACACAGTCACATCACCCCGCGCCACGACTGGCCTTTATACACAAACAAATATAGGTAAATTATAAATGCGAGAGTCGTATTAAGAGCAAAACCACAAAGAGAATATACTATAAATATAACATTAATGACTACACAGTACCTATAAAATGATACACGAGGAATAACAAACGAAATATCATATAATCCACCTACGGCCGCATCTCAATGGCATGGCCAAATTTATCCAGGTCAACGACACTTATAACTATGTTTAATCTCTATACTTATAACTTCTAAAAGGGGGTGGATAATTTGGGTCATTTGCTTAGAATTACACTAAATTAAAGTTTATTGATGTAGTCGCAATATTGAAATTTAATCTTAGAAGTAAAAGTCGAAAAATTATCTTCACTCTGTATCGCTACATAGCAGAGTAAGCAGTTAGAAGTATAATATTATACTTATAATATTGTACTTTAGTTGACATAAATGACAATGTCGATGCTGGATCAGGAGGTGGGTTGACGATTGACCCAGGACGGTATGAAAAGAAAAAAAATGATGGAGGTTAACGCTGTTTACGTATAGTTAATGTCCCTATTTTCTGACTCTATTTATTATTTAAAAAGAAAGGGGAGAATGGAAAATTCAGTAAAATCCTGCTGCCTACAGCTTAAATACGTAGGGGAGTATCAATCAGCAAATACTTGCATTGAAATAACTGGACTAAATAATATTAAAATTCTACTTAATCAAAACAAATTAAACATTCCGACAACATGAAAAAAAAAGCTACATACGGAAATCGAATCCACTTCCTTCCCAATACATTATAAATTATAATCATTTATATTTTCATACAGTAACATACATAAATCGTACGAGGCAGGCCATTGTACTATGTACGTATTCATAAATAATGATGTGACTCATTCAAGTTATGACCATTTCGGGAGTCGAACTGGCCTACCGCCAGGGTTCAGTGTATATACAAATGCATATATATAAATTGTGATGTTGAAATAAGTAAGTCTTTTTTTTTATTATGGGAGAGGACAAGGCAAACGAGCGTTCGAGTCACCTGATGGTAAGTGATCACCGCCGCCCACGACCCCATGCGACACCAGAGGAGTCGCAGGTGCGTTGCCGGCCTTTAAGGTGGAGGATGCTTGGCGCCGGGGCCTGGTATTACCTAATGCGAAACGCAGTGGCAAGAGCCACTACTTCACGCCGGTTTTAAATGCCGGGGGTGATATTAATCCGGTCGAGTCTGCCCCCGCGTGTTGCCATTACTGGCGATGTGACTCTACCACACGTACTTTAGTCGCCTCTTACGACACCGACAGTACCAGGGTGTTCCTATTCTAAGCCGGGATCACACGGCAATCATACGGCGTAACGCATAAGCGCTCGCAGCGAATGTTGGCCAGCACTGTCTAGGCACATTCAGGAGCTTCAAGTCACGGAAATGAAGATGATGAGGTGGATGTGCGGCGTAACGAGGATGACCGCATACGTAGCACATTCATTCGAGGTAGTCTTGGGGTCCGTGACGTAATGGATAAGCTCCAAGAGCGTCGCTTCAGATGGTGTGGCCTCGTGGCGCGCCGGCCTAGGAAGTATGTCGGATGCAAGTCCCTGGGGCTAAACCTCCCGAACGCCCAAGGAAGCGCTAGTTGGAGGTCGTGATTCAGGTCATGCGAACCAATGGTCTAACCCCCGAGAATGCTAATGATCGTGCAAAGTGGAGTAGGTTGAGTAGGAAGGCAGACCCTGGCAATAGCCAGGATTAATGCCAAGAAGAAGAAGAAAATGGTACTTAATTTTATAAAGACAATATCCATTGACACTTGGCATAGTTTTAAATCCCTGCAAGATACATCTCTACATCTTAAACTACTATTTTCAGTTCCTTACTCTAGCAAAATAAAAATGGATTTTGTTATTTCAATGTATATGTCTATAGAATCAATTAGTCTTAAATCTTAATAATTATAATTTACACTAAATTTAAATAATTATGAGAAAATCAGTTTTAAAATGTGGAAATAATGTTTAAACATGTCTAATTTACCGCACAAAATTGTTAGAACAATCACTGGTCTTTGTTCAGTTGTATATTTTTTGTTTAGGACATTGTAAAATTGTTATATAGACTTTGACTTATCCTTGAAATTAAGCAAGCTCGAAATATATACAGCAGTTTTATAGTTAGACCATAAAAACACTGTAATTACTATGTTAGCAAAATTAATAATTATTCAACTTTTATTGTCAGTAAAATATATAAATTATTGTGAATGGAGTGTCTTCTCACTAGGTTTTTTCTGGATACCCTCTTTTTTATGTTGAATGATGACATTAAGTAAAAAAAAAGATATTGTCAGAGATCACTTATAATGACAAAGCTGCCTAGCATACAATTTGATATATATCATTAGTTTTTTTCTTGTATGTTTTGTGGTGTACAATAAAGTATATAAATATATAAACAATATTAACTAACTAACTAACTATAAGTTATATGCTATAACTAGCTGTTATATATAACTGTGTATTGTCTGTGGATTCAAATCCCACTTAAATATAAATATTTTTCCTGAATTCGAGTTCTGCCCTTGAACACGATGTCTAAAAATATATATATTATAATATATACTTAGCTACATAGGTATTTATATCTACAAATAAAAATAAATGTATTAATATATTTAATAATTGCTTAGAAAAGTGATTAATGACACTTTATATTACATAACTAATTAAATGATAAAGAAACAATTTTATGTATTGACGCTATTGTGTCATAGTGGGATATTATCTGATTACAAGCACAATGTGTGAGTTCAATCACTGTGATTATAAATTATTCTCATTTCCTTATTTAATAAGTACTGCGACACAATACACTGTGCCTTAAATTCATTCAAACTGTAGAAACAAGTGTCTCAACACTATGTTATCTCTGTATACTCTAGTACAAAAATTAGTTATACACCACCAATATTTTTGCTACATAAGGAATGTTTCATTAAAATTTTTCATAATTATCATAAGAACAACCTTTTATTTATTTTAAAACTTATATCTCAAATAAAATATTTCATTTTTTTAAATACTTAAAATTTTCCATACAATAATTTTCCAAAAATAATTTCTTTATATGGGCCATGCAACATTTTTTTACAAATTTTTTTTTGCACTGTTTTACTAAATCACATTTTCCTAAATGTTAATTAAAATTATAATTATAAAATCATAATTTTATAATCTATGTCTAATAAAAAAATGTAATGGCTGAATAGTTCTATAAGTCTGTAACAGATATGCTTGATTTCTTAACCTGGTTATATACATGTACTGTGTGGTATGTATATGTAGGTGAGGAGATAGAGCATTAAGATTAATAATTCAATTATAATGCATTAAAACAATAATACATTTTTCTCCAGCTTCATGCTATATCTCACGTATATCAGGGTTGATAAGGAAACCTAGTGTTAAAATATGCTGATCCACATTTTGCACTGAATGCTGCACTTTGTCTTGTCACCAGTATGAGGAAATGAAGATAATTAATTATGGGAATTGAAAACACAACAGTGTGACTACACCTCAGTGGCCTCTTCAATGATATACTATTAAATTATATTCTTCTATTATTTTTTATCTGTATTTAAATTATTTAAAAGGTTATTTGTTATAAATATATATAATAACTTAAATGTAATATAAAAATATTTTTGAATGAATAGCCTTCTTTCATATTTTTTTTAATACTAGTAATTTAAATTTGCTAGTTCCTTAATCATTTAGAATTTTAAAATTATAATATAAATAAGACTGTCTATAAAAAATAATGTTTGCATAATTTGTGATGGTATCATGTTTTCATACAATAATTAATCATATTTTAATTCACAGCCATAAAACAAATAATAAGTACATCTAAGTCCATATGATATATTCAAAATATATTTGAACATAGTATAATGAATTCATAGTAAACCCCCAAACTTTCTCCCAATACATAACATGCACACTATGAATGAAAATTTAATAAAATAATAACAATAAGTGACTCACATCGTAGGGAATATTTTTTTCAGCCAAAGACGCTCGATCACGGTCTGTAATGATAGAAATACATAAAATTTATCTCAATGAAATTAGGTCGAGTTTTAAAACCATGGCGTGAAGGTCAATATTTTAAAATGTTATGTATTAAGTAATATATATTTACCATCGTCTTCGGAGCCTGACTGGCCTGCTGCTTCTTTCTTCATCACAGACATATCCATCACCTCAATATGATCACTATCTCCTGAGGCCATTTTTATTTTGCAAGTTACACCCCTATTTTAAAGTCACTTTCATATATATTAACACAATATTTTTTTGCATGGCTCATATCACTTTCTCATAGCCAACATAATGATTCACAATAATTTAATTAGAAGAAATCAATTAAGTTTACGCGAAAATGCTCGCCCAAAGCATCCATCTGACACGACCGCTAATAGTAACTAAGTTGCCATTTTGCAAACAAATCTTTTCTACTTTATTGAAATTTACTGTCATCATAGCCCAATATTATATATAGTAAAATTGATTCGATTAATTATTATTATACATTATTGTGTTAGACAAAATAAAAATATTATGAAATAAATATATATGTTTATTTAAAAAACATGTTTGATAAAACATAACATGAAAAAATGTTTTGAGTGTGGCAATTTGATTATAGAACATTAAATAATCTATAACTTAAAGTTACGTTTTGTTTTAAGTGGTATACTATATTTGAAAATCATAATAACATTAATATGACTTAATATTTATGTATGAACGTTATTTTACTATAAATTATACTTTGTTTTTTTATTAAAAAAACAGTAATAATAAAATGATTTGTTACAATATTTCTAGTAGCAACATTACAGCACGCCATATTTATTTCTTTTCTTTACCGTCATTTCGTTACCGCGGTAAGAATTTTTAGGTTATGCCTTATCGTAGCGTCTTTTTGAAATTACCAAACATTTACCAATTAAGGTAGATAATTAACAAAAGATTGTTAAACAGTGTACTTATAGTATCTGATCTACTATTACAGTGCCCGCGAAAAAGCGGTGATTGTTTTCTACAAACGAATACATATTTTGATTACGGTCCCAATGAAGATGAGTAAAAAAGTCCGCGAATATAAGTCGGGGGATTTTATATTTGCGAAAGTAAAAGGATATCCAGCATGGCCTGCGAGGGTGAGTGTTAAAAACAGCCAGAAAATACTTAGAAATGCTTATTTTGATATGTAACACTTCTTAGATTCTTCGCGCGGGAAGACATATTTAGTGACGCTTTGAGCTTGCCCCTGTTATATGAATGCGTTTCTTTTCAATTTTACATTATCTTCCTACATTTATATTATTTCATGCAATTTTTAACTTCTGTTTACTTTTGAATATTGCTATTTCAATTCTCATAGGATATTCCTATAGTATAGTTGAAATGTCATTATATTGAAACATAATTTTAATATAATAAGAATACCTTAGTATTAGTTGATGATAAAAAGAATTGTTCAAAATATAAATTTTGGTCATGTAAACAAACATGTTTTGAACTAGATTCAAATTAAAAATTAAATCAAATTGTACTGTATGATAATATTTTTTTTTTATAGTTGAAGGATTTTTTTTAGTGTTTTTTTTATAATAAAGGATTTTTTTTAGTGTTTTTTTTATAAAAAATATTTGTCAATTTTTTTTTCAGCTTCATGCTGTATCCTGCGCACATCAGGGTAGGCAGAGGGAACCTTGGTGTTAAGACACTCTGTTCCCCACTTTCTGCCGAATTATGGAGGCATTGCATATTGAGTGGCAGAACTCAACGCCGTGCAAGAAAAATGAAAATATAAAAATAAAGAAATATTTTACTTCCTCGATAACCCACAACCGTTGTGTATACGGCCGGCAGGAAAAAAATATTTTAAACTGATAAAACTATGCTATAGATAATGCTGACAGTATCAAATGCATAAATCGTTATCATTTGACACTTTTTAACAAGGAAAGAGTTTATAATTATTTATTTTGTTTTTAGGTGCAAAGACTGAATGGGAAAAAATATTTTGTATATTTCTATGGCACTGGAGAAACGTGAGTAGAAATTATTTCTAGCATTATTTCTTTTTTCTCATTCTACATGTCTGGAGACAGACAGCAATATCTGACTAAGACCTCATTTGATTTTGACTTACCACTCTTAAAAATATATCTTTAATACTTACTTAAAGTAATGTATATTGTAATGTTCTTTTAAAATTTTATCACTTATGACATAAAATATTAAAAAATAAAAAAAAACTGTATTAATTTTCTGTAAGATAAATACTAAAAGGTGTTATTTCAATATTTTGTTTCACATTTTTCAAAAATATATATATATATATTTAATCTTTATTTTTAAAAAGTTTACTGTTATGTAAATAAAAATATATAATTATAAACCTATTTGTTTTTCAGTGCAAATCTACCACCCACCATGATATTTGATTATGCAGAAAACAAAGATAAATTTCTAACTAAAACAGTAAAACGTAGAGACTTCAATGATGGTGTGAAACAGATTGAATATGATTTTGCTAATAATGTACCATTGGAGCGAGTCATTGGGTTGGCAACTGATGTGAGTAATATATATGTTTTTTTAAATTTTTACAATGTATCCTGCACGTACTGAGGTAGGCTGAGGGATGCAGTATTATGCCATTCTCAATGTTAAATTTGATTCCATATTGAGTAGCGGAACTTCTTCATGTTGCAAGCTTGGCAGAGCAGAAAAGTAATAATTTAAACATATTTCTGAAATTTAAAATGTTAATATATTTTTTAATATATGGGTGTGGTTAATGAAAATCAACAGAGATGTAATATTAGATTTTCATGTCTAAAGTTCTGTAGATTTTCATTAACCACAACCATATATAACAAAAATAATTACATTTTAAACTACGAGGGGCCCTTTAAAGATGCTGATATTCACATCTGACAATATTAATAGGGACCAGTGATATCATACTCCCTGACAAACACCTTAAAAAATATATATATAACTTCATTCTTGTGTTTTTAATACTTTAAAATTACTTAATATGATCATACTAAGTTATTTTTGAAATTTGTTTTTTTTTGCACCATATATTTATTATTATAATACGATAGTAAATATGTAATTTTCTTCAGTGGTATATAAATCCACTACCATTTTATTTAGTTAAATATATTTGATGACAATGAGAAAACTTGTTGCATTTATTAAAAGAAAAAAGCTTCATGTCTTTTTGTAGTAGGTAGGATAACAGTGTTTTTGGTACTAGACTGTTATCCAACAGTATGGTACAGCAATTCATTTTCCACTTTTTGCATCATTTCTTGGAACCCAACACTACACCCATCACATTTATATCCAGACTGTTCCACTTTAGAATGTGTTCACTTCAAACTTCAATAAATTTTAATATACATTAATAAAAATAAATAAATGAGACTCTGTTGTGGTACAATATCTGACTTTACAGTTCAGAACATTAACAATTGTGACCTTGCTTTGGAAACAACGCAAAGCGCGGCGTTGAGTTTCGCCTTGCAAAAATTGAGTAGGTGGTTCTAGAATGTATTGTCTTAACATTAGATGGGGATGAGTATTAAATATAAATAAATTGAATATATTTCTTATTATATTATGTTTCAGGCTCTAGAAACTGAGAATAATGCAAATGAAACAGCCAACGAGAATATTGATGATTCAGCCGCGATGGACACGACCGCGGCGGATGACACTATTGCAGATGAGGTTAGGATAAATTTATATTTGGGACTATTTGTTCCTCATGCATAAAAAATAATGTCACTAAAAATATTGATTGTAAAGCTTCTCAAACATGTTATAAAAAGCTATAGAAAAGTATAATTTGTAAGTTTATTTGATATTGTCATTAATAAATTAATTAAATTACTTTTCATTAACAAGAAAATATTGTAAAAAAACAACTGCTTAAAACAAGAATAGTAGTGCAGAAAAACGAAATAATACGATTGTTTTTTTTTTTAATATTAGATATTAATGATTGTATTTAATAAAAACATTACGAACTAATTATATTAATTATAAGAATAATTATAATACTTATTCCAGATTTTGTAATATTCTTTAAACTATTCAATATTTTTTTAATGCACTAGTAATAGGTTTACTAAATTAACTTGACCTTGACAAGTTGGCAATATCAAATAGAAACATCAAAATTTGAACAAAGCAGGAATCGAACCCGCGCCTTATATTACCGTCCAGTAGCTTCTTAAGTTATGTCGAAATCTTACATTTTATTGTTTTTTATTCACAGAACACAACACAAAATGATACAGGCATAGAAGATTCAGACGACACTGGAGCCTTAGTCATTGATGAGGGAAAAGCACCAAATGTAGTAAGTTTTTTCATACATTTTTCGGATTTTTGTGTATGATTGTATCATATTGTATATTTGTATAGCTGGGTAGGCAGAGAAAACCTATAGACACTGCCTTCCTGTAATTTTTTAATTGTGTGTTAAGAGGTGGAACTTCACCTGTCTTATAAATTATTTTGGTACCAGTGCAATGAAAAATAATTCTTTGAATAAAATTAAAATAATTATGTCTCTCGAATAGATAAATTTAGATTTATACTCAATAAAAATATTGTTTTTCATATATATACTATAATTCCAGCAAAAAGGCCGCAAATCAACAGCCAAAACGCCAGCAAAAGAACCTGCAAAACCAAAAGAAGCTAAAACACCTCGCAGGCAGAAGAAGGAGGAGAACGAGGAAGTAAGAGAAGATGATAAGAAGGAAGAAGAGATTGTTAGCAGAAGCGGTAGGAAGATACGACCTAAGAGGTATGGAAGTTTAGGTTTTTTTACTGGAGGCTAAAGCTTCCAAAGGTTCAATCCGATTAACTAATAGCTGAATACGACACATTCTTAGTGAGTGATTAATGGATAATAGATTATTCAACGCACTTCTTGCGTAAGTTAATAAGTACACTCTCTTCAGTCTCACAATAATAGTATATGTTCTATTGATAAATATTCTGAAACATGTAAATAAGTTTATATTAATACTGCACCTCTTGGATTTTTTCTTTTCGCTTAAATAGATTATAAAAAAAAACTTATTTAAAATGTAGATATTTATTCTCTGGATCATAAGTAAATCAGTAAATATTAAATAAAAGTTCTATTGATATTAATGATCCATACATTATTAAAAATGTCACTGCCGAAATGACATAATTGAGGTAAATGTATCATTTGCGATTATGACTTACAGATTTTTTTTATTTGTGGCATAGACAGAGGGAATGGTGTTTACTGATATAGCCCCATAATATATTTTTTTTTTTCATCAGAAAATTTTAAGTTAACACTGACCGTGACTACCAAACCATACGTTAGAAATTCTTACACAATTGTTACATTTAAAATATAACACTCCCTTGAGTTGGAATCAAACTCACAAAAGTGTCCAAGCGTCACAACGGCCTCATATACTTGAGAAAGAATTAGGTTGACCACATTTCAAATTTCTCAAATTATATTTAAATATTATAATAATATCTTTATTTTATTATTTTTATTTAAACAGATACATGGACGAACAGACAGAAGAGAACACAGCACTTCCGTCCCCAGCGCCGAAGAAACGACGAGGAGCTTCCCCCGTAGATAAAGAGAAGGAAAAAGATAAAGTTGAAGTTAAAGAAAAACAAGAAAAAATAATTAAACATTTTAATGCTGTGCCACAGGTGACTTAATTTTATTAAAACTTTAAATGAACTGTGAATTGATTTGACATTCCTACCGCCGACTCAATTTACACGTGAAAGTAAAAAAATCACATTAGTCTATTATCCACAATTTGTCTTCTTCATTTTATTTGCTTTAAATGTGATATATGTAAAAAGAAAAATTTCTTGTAATGCATTTTGTTTGTTTTATATTTCTATTTTGTTATGTATAACTCATTATATATATTTTGTAGTTGAATTGTAATTGGGCGATTGCCTGTATAAATAAATAAATAAATAAATAAAGCTCAAAAGTGGTGTGATTTGAAAAAAAATACGCATTAAAAATAAATAAACTCTTTGGTACTACAAGAAATTCTGTAAAACAAAATTTAATTTCATAACAGTGACTAATCTAAATCTGTCAAAACACTGCATTTATAAAACAAAAAAAGATAACAATCAGTAAAATGATAATAAGGAAAATAACTTATTACTTATTATATTTTTTAATAAAATAGAATTTTTCTTTTCAGTCTGAATTAGAAGACCTAAAAGAACCGTTCACACCAGGTATGTCTATTTATATATTTTAAAATTATAAATCTGCTTCGAGCTGTATCCCACACACAGCAGGGTAGGCAAAGAGAAACCTAGTGCACTCTGTTCCCCACTTTCTGTAGAATTCTGGTGGCATTGCGTATTCAGTGGCAGAACTCGCCGCGCTTTGCCTCGACACCAGAGCGAAGAAATGGAGATATAAACGTAAATAAATATTTCACTTCCTTGAGTGGGAATCGAAACCACAACCATCGCGTTACAGTCACACTCTTGTGCCCCTGCGCTACGACGGTCTCTTTAAAATTATATATAAATTTAAGTAGTGTTGCCTATGTGTTGTTCTGTTGAACTATTATATATCACTATAAAATGACATTTAAATCAGATTAGTAGTTTTTGTGTGGATGTGGAACAAATATACTTTACAAACTTTCATAGTTATAATATTAGTATAAGATATTTTGAAATTGATTAATTAAACTTTATCTGTAGGCTGTATAATGAAATACATTTGCCTTTAACAAACAAAAAAAAACGTCAAAATAATTTCGGCGGGAAATTAGACAAATGACAGATATATTGATTAGTTAAAATAAAGTTTTATTTTTAGCTTATTATTAAGAAGTTCATTTGAAATTAATAAAGAAATGCAAAATTATAAATATTGTGTGTCAAGTGAAGAGATTTATAGTATGTATGACGATAATTTTGCGACAAATGCACATGAAATTGTATATAGTCAGAGTTCTATGGAACATGCAACTACGGCTATAGGTATGGCTTTATTTAAATAATCAAATAAAAATATAGTTAAAATAAACAAAGAATTATTAATTTGATGTTACATTTTATAAAGAAATCTAAATTAAAAGTAAATAAAGAAACTAAATCATAATATGATCCTAATTGTAAAAAATATATTGATTTCATAAAATTTATTAATTTTTCGCTTTTAATACAACAATATTTCAGAGTCCACATATAATGAATACAAAAATTGTACAATACAAGAACATGAAAAATTTGTTCAACCGTTAAAACCAAAACTTGATAAAGATGCATTTCAAAGCTACAATTTTACTAAAAGACCCACTATTGAAGTAATTACAAATACAATGTCCTTAGATGGTTTGATTGTAAATTCTTCTAATATATTAAATGATACACAAATGACTCCTTTATATATTTCTCAAGATATGTATGAAAATATATCTCAAAATGAATCTGAAGTGCCTGTAGTTACTTTAAATAAGACATATAAAAATTTGGATATGACAAGTAATGAAAATTTACAAATAAATGATGCTTTATCATTTATTAAAAGTGATATGAATGAAGATAATTTATCAAATAACAAAATAAGTGAAGTTGAGCAATGGTTTAATAATAATACAGTTACTTATTTTGATAAAATGGTGGCAATGTCTATACAATATGGTGATATGGGCTTGTACCAGAATTACTCAGATTATATAAAACGAATTGCTTATTTATACCAAAATAATAATATTAATAATTTGATGGATGTTTAAAAGATATATGCAAATGAAAACATTTTTTCTTTGAATTCTAATATTCTCATTGGTCATTTGGTCATTCTTAGTAGTAAAGTAACTTATTGTTTGCATTTTTAAAATTATTTATTAGTTTTTTGTTAAGTTAATAAATTTAATTAATGTCTTTCTTAGTATTGTTTTATTTTGAAATAAATTTTTTGAAAAAAATAATATTGAATCTAAGTTAAATAAATCATTACTGTATTATATGTTTTATGTTAAAAGGTCAGTAATTAATCTCTTCCAGGTATATCTAGTTTATCCTAGGTTTGATCACATATAAATATCATTTAGTCAGTCAAACGTCGAAATAATAATAATCTTTTTAACATTTTTAAAGTATTATTCTACCACTAGGTTCTACAGCTAGGTAGTCTTACCACTAGGTTCCCTCTGCCTACTCTGCTGTGTGCGGGATACAGCGTGAAGCTGATTTACTTATTATTAATACTCAATCACTTTAATGACAATAATTCCATGACAACTAATTATATCAACTTACCCTACTTAAAAAAGTGACATATATTATCCTCAAGCAACATTCTAAACCTAACCTTTGATACCAATGCTCTAACCAAGCGTCGAAGTCACATGGTGTGTGACATACCTAACAATTTGAGAACCTCCAGAGTCACTCCGTACATTTATAACAAGATAAATAAAATTTTAAATATTTATCTTTTTTACAAAACGGTCATGCAAACTAAAAGTGTACTATTTATTGACAAATTGAATTGAAATGAGCTCTCTTATGAAGAAACAGAAAACCTGCTTTGTAAAGACAAGTAAATGTAATGCTATTTATTTATGTTTCGTTTTCATTCTAAATGTATTCACTGAAATCTCTAATTAACTCTTTCACGTTATACTTTAGACATACAACATACACATGCACTAAATAAATAAAAATCTATTTCATAGAAAAAATAATTCATTGCTTACAAAATGAGTGGATATACCTCCATGCTTAAGTTTGTCAACTTAAGTACTTCCTTTTCCCAGACCTACTGAACCCTGAAATTAGTACGGCTCCGGTGCGCGAGTCTGACTCGCAGTCAACGATATACTTGATTTAGGTTTGAGGATTTCCCACAGGCGTGCGACTGTAAACGAGACCGGTTGTGTGTTCGAATCCCACTTGAGGAAAAGAAATATTTAAAATTTGGAAACGGAAGTGTTTTAACACTAAGTTCCCATGTACCATTTCATTTGTGGGATACAACCTTGAAGTAAATAAAAATACAATTAATATATTTTCTTTCTTTTTGTTACAGAGGACGCAGAAAAAGATAACATAATCATAGCTTATCTGCCATCTGGACAATATATAGGTATTAAACTGTTTCAATCAAGACCAAACGCCTTCAAAAATGACAACTCTCGTCTGCAATGGGACCGGCAGGCCGCTTCTAATGCTATTACATTGAAAATACAATTAGGTAATTATAATTTTTTTTTTATTGTAAGGTTAGTGGGATTGAGTCCAGATTGGGTGGTTTTAGTTTTGTGTTGTGTCTTTGTAGGTAATTAAAAATACTTAATTTCAATTCTATAGTTTTTTTCCATCACGCTATATACCGCATATAGCAGGTTAGTTAGAGGTAACATTGGGAACCTATTGTCACTCCGTTCACATTAAGACACTCCCGTTCCCTCGAGAACGACCCTGCTATAAGCTCCCTTATAATATTTATCTTTTACAGAAAAAGGACAAATTACATCACAATCTGTGATAGAACAGCTCGTAGTGGATTTAAATTTGACTGAAGAGGAAAAAGCCACTTTGGATAAAGAAAGAGAAACAGGTAAAAACAATTTTTTCTTACATTACAAGTGATGATTTTTTTGAAGCCTAGGTTGAGGGTTTTAGGCCTGATTTCAACTATGATGAAGTTTAGTTGTATTAATTTTATACTAATAAATAATTTAAGGTCAGAGCAGAGTAGGCAGAGAGAACTTGGCAACCTAGTGTTAAGAAACTGTTACCGAGATCCCGACTACGAATTTTCGAAACATTGCGTGTTGAGTGACAGAATTCAACACCCGGCTTTGCGTCTTGACCAGAGCGATGAAATGAAAATATTAAATATTTCATTCCCTCTACATCAATAGAGACATCATTCCCATTCCCGATTTTTTGTATTATTTAGCTCTATACCTTTTGTGGCTACATTATTTTTTATTTGTTACAGAGGAAAAAAAATCTCGCGTCCAGTTTTTGAAGACTGAAATGAAATTAATTGAATTGGACACAAAAATAAAAACTTGTTTGTGTTTGGAGAAAGCAGACACAGAGTTATGTTTGAAATTGTTAGACGAATTGTCAGGTAAATATATATTATTAATATTTCGCTTTTATACTAGCTTTCTGACTTCACCCTCTTATACCTATTGTTAATTTTATTTATGTTACTGTAAAGTTTCACCTAAATGCGTCCAGTAGTTTTTGTCTAATAAATGAACAGACACCCATCCTCACAAAACTTTCACATTTATAATATTATTATTATTATTAAGAGGTTAACACTCTGAGCACTCATTGAGCTGTAACTAAGTATGTAATGATTGATGATGTGGCGCAGGAGCACAAAATGTGATTGTACAAGCGACTGGTTGTGGGTTCGGTCCTCAGTCTCGGAAGTAAAATATTTATTTACATATTTATATTTCCAATTCTTCGCCTTGTGTCTACGAAAAGCACAGCGATGAGTTCCGCCACTCAACACGCAATGTCTCCAGAATTTGGCGAAAAGTGGGGGGTGGAAATGGAGTGTCTTATCACTAGATTCTCTCTGCTTACCCTGCTGTGTGCGGGATACAGTGTGAAGCTAATTCTAGTTGTTTGCTTATCTTGTAAAGCTTTGTGTATCAGTGACATTTTAAAATTAAAAACGTGGAATATTTCAGATCTGGATTTGAAGCCGCTAATGCTGCTCAAGCACCCAACATGCGCTGAGACGGTGAAGCGAATGCGCGCGTACGTCGGCAACGCACCCTCGTGGGAGCTGAGCGAGCAGGCCGCGCTCGTGTTCTCTCAGCACGCGCACGCCATACGTGAGCGTGCTGACGTGCTGTACAAGGGGATGAAGGTTTGTCTGTGGCATCATAGCCCCTAAACTGATAAATCTATAATATGAAGTTGCAGATATCCCTTCCGATACAATCCCTATATTTATTCAAATAATTTTAATTATACGTTTTTCTTAATAAAAAAATATATTTTGTTAACAGGATCTGTTCAAAACACCGGAGGGATTGTCGTTTTGGGAATTTTTCACTGAACGCGTTAACCATTTCAAGAAAGTGACAGCGAAATTGACGTCTGACGAACTGCTGGAGATGGTTCATGAACCTTTAGGTATAATTAAATATATAATAATATATATTTTATTTAATTGTATAAGGTTGGGGCAAAAGTATTTTAATATTTTGAATGTACTATTAGTAATCTAATCTCTTTGGGTGTTTGAATGGACCTGGCTGGTTTTACTACCATTAAATGTGACATTCTGAACATGCAATAAATAGAAAAAAAAAACTAGTCTCCACCAATTCAAGCAAACAAAATGAACGTATGTAATGAAGAAATCAGTACATTTTAAAGTTTTATTACAAAAAAGGTAAAAATGCGATGAACGACCCGAATAAAATTTGTACGGCTTACGTAACACGGTATTAACAAGAGTAGCACAAGCGTTTCAAGTTCACAATTTTAGTGTGAAAGATGAAGTTCGCTCTGGTCGCCCGTCACAGATAAAATCAGTGCCATCTTTCAGAAAGTTTTATTACATAATTTCTTATTAGTTATGAACTGTTTAATCATCGTGTCGCAGCAAAGAGCTGACTTGTTTGACTGTGAACCCGATTGTAGGTTCGATTCCTAGTTGAGAAATTATTAAATATAATTATTTTCAATCATTTCCTGATGTCGTTCTATGATTATATTCAATTATATTTATATTCAAGATTAATATGATTTTTGTTCACTAGGTTAAGACAAAGTGCAGTCTTGTCTTGTTTTCGGAATTTTAACGTAAAATGTCTGTAAAGGTGAAAAAACTACATTACCTATTTTAACATATTGTTAAAAGATCACTATTATATTATTTAAATTCCTACATGAGGTTTGTTTTTTTGTATGTGACTAAAATAAATTTAAAAAAAATCCTAAAAAAAAACATTTTTGCTATAGAAATGACAGTACCAACGTCTCATACAATGAAAGCTGCAATTGATGCAGAAAATGAAGAAATCAATCAAGAAGAAGAACAACCTAAAAAGAAGAACAGTACACCTGGTATGAATATATTTTATAAAGCTTAGAAATATATTAATAAATAAATTAAAACCTAATATTTATAAAGCTTTTGTTTGGTAAATTGTGTGAATTTCAAAAAGTGCAAAATATTATCATTGTTGCACAAAATGGCCCATATTATATGGCTAATTTGGTGCAAAATAGAAATTAACTTTCAAATTTTTGTATTTTTTTTAGTAAGATTAGGTACAAAAAATAGCAAATATAATTTAAATGTAATTCATTTTAGGACGTGGGGTTTGAACCCGTGACCATTGCCTACAATAAAGTTTTTCTATATCACTATGGCGATGTGTACATTTAAGCTATGACATTCCAAATAATTAAAATACTTAATTACTATTCTTTTTATATTACAGCAAAAGTCAAAAAAGCGAACAACACTCCTGCAAAACAACCATTGAAACGACAATCGTCTAGAAGACAACAAGAAGATAAAGAGCAAGCAGAAGAAAATAATAAGTCAGAAATCAATGAAGAAAATAAACCAAAAGATAAAGATAACGCCGTCATAGAACAAAAGGAAAAAGCTAACGATAAGAAAGAAAACAAAAAGAAAGAAACAGATGATAATGATAAAGAAGAAGAAAATAAAGATGAAAACGATGTTTCAGATGTATCAAAAGAAAGTAATGAAGAAGAAGAAAAACAAAAATTGAAAGATAATGATAATGAAGACACGCTAGACAATGATACGGAAGATAAAAGCCTAGAAAATGAGAAAGATAAAAGTATATGTAAAGAGAAAAACTCTGATAAACACAAGAGCGTAGAGAAAGAAAAGGAAAAAAGTGTGGAAAAAGAAAAGAATGCGGAAAAAGAAAAAAGTGTGGAAAAAGAAAAGAACGCGGAAAAAGAAAAAAGTGTGGAAAAAGAGAAGAAATCGGAACAAGATAAAAATACAGAAAAAGAAAAGAAATCGGAAAAGGAAAAAAGTGCGGAAAAAGAAAAAAGTTCAGATAAAGATAAGAAATCTGATAAGGATAAAGGTGCGGATAAAAGTGATAGTAAAGATAAAAAGAAAGATGAGGAGAAAGAAAAAGAGAAGAGCGAAGATGAGCCTAGAGCGAAACGATCGAGAGAGGTGATAATTTCTTTATACTCTTTTTTTAGTTTTACATTTTATTCTGCATATGTCAAGTTGGGCAGAGGGATGCTTGTGTTAATGCCGCAGCGTTGGGTGGCGGAACTCAACGCTGCGCTTTATGTCTAATTACCCAAACGAGGATATAAAAATAAATCATACTCAAGTGGTGATCGAATCCATAACTATCGTAATAACATTCAGGCGATGTGCCTCGATAGCGTGAGCCTACAAAATATATAAGAAATTTAATAGTTTATTTTTACAGAGCAAGAAGACTGAACCGCCACTTCGGTCACCGACAAAAAGAAAATCCAAACAGACATAAGAAAATACATATTTTGTTTTAAAATAGTTAATTATTACTTTATATTTTAGTGAATATGGTGGATAATTGATATAAGATTTATATTATATGTGGAGCTGTCAGTAAAATGGTCTAATTCGTAAGTTTTTATTGTAAAAATCATGTTTTTTTTTTTTTAATTGTGTGAAGTAATAAAAATATTCGAAATTATTATTGTTATTCGAATGTTATTGTACATTTTTGTCAACATTGTAAATTCCACATTTAGAAAATATTACTAAAGGGTAAGATCGTTTCATTGGATAGACAAGGCCGGAGGCGTGAGTTCGACCGCCGATACGGAAAAGTTCGTATTTTTACCTTCGTTTTTTTTTTAAATCAATTTTTATAATAAAATTATGTTATATAAAACAATTGGCTTAGACCATTTTTGTCCTGACTGCTTCGTACATATCTTTATTTTATATTTATATAACTTTACAGTGAAATAAAAACTGCTAAAATAATAGCCAAATTAATTTTGAATTACGAGTATATATCAAATAAACACAAAATGTACGAGACAAATACAATTATTTTTAAATAAATTTAATATAATTATGTTAATTATTAAATAAACATAT
>JBAIZZ010000096.1:309467-331518 GCA_037355905.1 Heliconius aoede | reverse complement strand
AAAAAAAAAAAAAGGTGGGAGTATTATTGGTTCAAGGTATTAATTAATGGGCCTGTTTCTCTTTTGGGAAGCCTTCACGTAAGCGAAGTCACGGCACGGGCAGCTGCCATTGTAAAAACATATAAGCACATAAGGTATGTTATACATAAGGCAAGAACCCTCTCATTAGAAAGGTGTTTGAAGGCGGTCACTGAAGTTATAAAAACTAACGTTGTAATTATATACGTTTGTATGTACTTGTGCTATGTATGTATGCATGTATGTATGTATGTGTGTATGCATGTATGTATGCATGTGTGTGTGGACGTACAAAGTATTTATAAGGGTTTTACTCAGCGTACGCACTTTCAAGACGGTCGCGCGTTTCCATTGTTTAATTTTTGTTGTAGGGTTTGTTAGAGTAATATTACATTTATTCATTTTATATAATATATTATATAATTTTGGTGACGGTACAACGCAAAAAGTTATTTATCGTCACTACCTTATTTATTCATAACACAGCGTGTCTTATGTATTTTATTTTTCCTCTATACTGTCCACCATAAAGGATAAAATTAAGAAACACATTAGAGAAAATTAAGAAACAAATTGCTCGAGATCTCAGCTGTGGCACTATAGTAATCTAATATATGTTGAGGCGTCTGCCCCCAAATCGAACATAAATCAACCCAGCCTACGGGTAAAGGCGTTATAATGGATATAGAGAGCGGAGTGTCTCATCACTAGGTTCCCACCTAGGTTCTTCTGCTGTATGTGGTGTATAGAGCGAACTTAACAAAAATACCCATCGCACAGTGAAAACGAGCCCACACGCACCCTTCTAACCAACACATGCAAATGCATGGAAACGCTACAATATCCTTATTTTCTAACACGTAGAGTTGAAATAACTTGACTTTCACATTTTGCAGAGAAAATTCTCAACAAAATACCCCTTTTTGGTACCTTTGAAACCTTATTACAACAGGTTAAAGTTCAAAATTGAATTTCCTTATACAATTTTGACATGCACATCTTATTTTTCTACCATAATAGTCCGTATTTTAAACGTCTAAGGTTGAAATTTAGATGTTTATTTAGAGTTTTATAAAAAAAATGCGTTTCAAACCGCATATCGACGTAGACATGTAAGGGCCCGCGGCTGTTGTCGCTAGCTTATTATGGAGTGCTTTTAAGTTTTTCTTTTAATAAATTATATCATATGTGGAATGAATAAATATGGTTTGGACTGAAATTTCTTCAGTTTACCTGTGGTAGGGGGGTTTGTTCTCTGTTGAGGTCTTTTTATATGAGTTATAGTAAAATAACAATATTCCAAAAAAGTATTTTTTTATTGTGTCACGCTGTATCCCTCATGTATCAGTATTTGCAGAGAAAGTGTTTATACACTGTGTTACCCACTTTCTCCTTAAATTTTCAAGACATTACGTGTTGATTAACGCTGTCCTTTGACTTGAAAGTGAGGAAAAAAATAATAATTGATTCTTCGGAGTGGTAGTTGAACCCACGACCGTCGCGTTCGCAGCCGTGTATCTAAGTAATACTCTTAGAAAATTCTAAATCAAAAACAACTTTTTCTTATAATAATAGGCCATTTTTTATTTCTCAATGCGGTTTTTTACTTGTGCGAGAAGCTATTTTTATTTTATACAGTTTTGTTGGTTACTTTATATGGCTTCAGATTGACGTTGATTTGAATTCTGTTGCCCAGCTTGACTCTGTATCCCGTACTTAACTGGATAAGCAAAGGGAACCTGGGAAACTAGTGTTAAGACAATTCCATTCTCAACTTTCCGCCAAACTCTGAAAATATTTCATGTTGAGTGACGAAACTCAACGCCGCGCTTTGCGTCCTTACCAGAGCGATTAAATCAATGTGGCCTCGAGTGGGAATTGAACCCACAACATGTCGCGCACGCATACAATTGGCATCACGAACGGCCTTCGTAATTCCGGCCTTCTCTTATTATTTTTCAACAATATGATTGTTTCTATTAAGGATTCTTTCTTTTCACTCATAATATCTTATTATATGCCGTGAGTTCGTCCATAGATGGAAAAATTTTATTTTCACTGCTTCACCTCGCTGATGCTAGCAGGTAAGTAGGCATATTCAGAGGACATATAATGTTAAGAAACTCTGTTCCCCACGCCCACGCCCAATTTCTGAAACAATATTATGTTGAGTTGCGGAATACAAAGCCGTGCTTTTTTTTCTTACCTGAGCAAGGAAATGAAAATTATGAATTACTCCAAACTTGAGTTGAATCTACAAACGTCGTTTTCGTTTCACAATAAGACACAGCCAGGCTGCGCCGTGACGTCTTCGATTAGAATATTAAATATTAAATTTAAAAATTCTACTAGGTAAATATTAGTAAAATAGAATGTTTTTTGTCGTCTGAAATAAGAAGTTATGTAAAATAGTAATAATCAAAATAATTATAAAAATAAAAAAGTGAATTCCCGTACCGGGAATCGAACCCGAGCCTCCTGGGTGAAAGCCAGGTATCCTAGCCACTAGACCATACGGGATATGGAGACTTGCATTGTATAGTCGCATTATATACTCGGTCTTATGTTATTGACAAGGTATCTTTAGATATTATATATTAGTATAAAACGACTGGATCGTTTTTAATGCAGTTTCCACTAATAAACTGACTCAAATATAATTAACTAAAATATTATCAGATAAAAGTCAAAAAGTTCTTCAATTGGAATAAAATGCAGTGTCACAGCACAAATTTCTCTCTGCCTATCCTGTTAAAGGATCCATGCCCAGATAATTTGGTGCTGTGTGGGAAACTGAGTGTCTTAACACTTCCTTCTGCCTACATTCCCATACGCGGGATACAGAGTGAAGCTAATAAAAAAAAATCTAGATCAATCCCATCTCCTGATAGCATAATATTTCATATTATCACACCATTGCAAATATTATCTCGCGGGTATATTAGAATATTAAAAGGGCGTTGCTCCTGAGGGACGTCGCACACTGCATGGAACTAGTGGAGTTGTACAAGTTTTCACTTAACCTTATTACAATATATCTAATGAAATTATTATGTTACATTCTATATGTGTGTTACATATTTATTTTGTTTCAGCTTCACGCTGGCTGCGGGTTGCGGGTTTATAGCAGTATACACGGGACCTAGTTGACGGATCTCAACGCCGCGACTTTTCTTTCGGTAGATGGACAACTATCATATTCGGACGGTGTTGTACCACGAAATTATAACCCCTATAGTCTATATAGATTACATAATTATATTTTATATACTTGTTGTTTGTTATTTATTTATGTTCTGTTTATTTAAATAACTCTGCAGACAATCGGTCCCAACTTTTACATATACTTTTACACAGGTTTTCTTTCAACTTTACGCTGTATCTCACATATACAGGATACCAGAATAGAAATGGGGAACCTTTTAAGATATTCCTGCCTATATTTCCTGTCCAACGCCCAATTTATATGTATTTTCGAGACATTACGTGTAACGTGTTAACTCTATGCAGTTGAGGAAACGAATTCTTTTGAGTGGAAATTGAGTCCACAGTTATCGCGTTTACAATGAAGTGCTGTGCTGTTTTGCTGTAGTAATAAGAAATTATGTATTTTTTTACATTTTTATATTTGTTTGTTTATTTATTATTGCATTTTTTAATGCAAATGAGAGATATCACCGATTTAAATTCCGGAATCCATAGACGAAAGACATTTAGAAGACAAAGACGTAACACCAAACAGTCTTAACACAAAAGGAAATTAAATATATATATTTTTAATTAATGACATCACATTGAGCTTCCATTTATATTTCCCCATTTCTATTTCAATATAACCCTTATTCGTGATGAAATGCGTACATGTGTCGAGTGCGCGTGAAAATTCACGCCCTAGCACGGTTTCACATTTTTTTTAATTACTACCCCACGGCGCTATTGTTGTACATCACTAGGGGAATCTAGGTATAGGGTTGCTATCGATGATTAGATATTAAGGCTATTTTTTTCTCTATATTATTATATCATTTGTGTTGTTTGGATATGTCAAGACATTCTATTCTCCACTTTCCGGCAGACAGAGACGTTGATCGTTGACGAAACTCTACGCTGCGAGTGGTCTCAGTAAGCCCATGAAACATAAAATATTTTTAAATTAATTTTTTTTTTGAGTGTAGTGTATGGTCACTACGATTAGAAATCTACATTCCAGATAGGAACTACCAGTTTTTTTAAATTATTATATTTTTCTATTTAAATTATTATTTATATATTTTTAATTATTATAAAGTATACAATATATTAAAAAGTGGGGAACAGAGTATCTTAACACTAGGTGCCCTCTGCCTACAAAACTCTTAGTTAATTTTCTTTAGTCCAAAAGGCTTGGTCACATATAACCCGGTTGGGTAAGCAGGAGAACACACTCCGTTTTCATTAAGACACTTCCGTTCCCTACTTTGCGCCGAATTCTTAAGGCTGATTGATTAAATGTGGGCTGATAGAACTCAACACCGCGTTTTGCCTTGTACCAGAACACGAAAATGAATATATATATAAAGCAGTTCAAATCAAAACGAATTATTTTCATATTCTCACCCTGGTACCTCGACACCCGCCAAGTGAGACTGTACGGGAAAAGTGTGATGGATGCTGTGAACAAAAAAGGTAAATAACAGAACTAGGACCCATCTATTAAAAAACATATTAAAATATGCGTAAAAAAGTGCGTATTTGTGTCAACCCTAGAATGTATCTGGGGTGTCGTCAAACACCTCGTCATATGCGAGTAGGCACCTCCATTCTACTTTATAGGCAATGGGAAAAGTAAGTCATTAAATACACTGCGTTCTTTTATCTAGGCAGATTTAATTTACTATCTAGTTGTTGTAGTGGGTTCAATTCAAAATCAGTTTATTTAACTAAAAACATAGTGGATTTTCAAAAGCTTTTTTCAGTCTTATCATCAAGACTTTGTCACCAAGATATATAAGTAGGTTATATCAAAAGAATCTAAAGAGTGCAAATTATAATTTTACCAATCCAAGGGTTTCGCCTCTCACCTTTGATCATCATCATTAGATGTGTTTGATGGTATCATGTTATTGAAATATCTAATCGATCCTACTCTCTAAGTTTCACGACGGGCCAGGTGGTCCGTGGCCTCCCCAGACTTTCTTTCCAGAGTCTTATGCCCATCCCAGAAATCATCCTTGCAAAAACCTTTACCTGAAAAATTAAAAAAAAACTAGTAGGCAGGAGGAACCTAGTGTTGAGTTTCAATATTTTCTATTCAAATAGACTTTTGTAAGCATTTTTGCATCGTCGAACAAACAAAAAGCTACCATCGGCTCAGAAGGCAGTTCTGCTGAGGAAGTATAATCTTACATACTACTTGTTAGCTATCCTTCTTGAAATTCAAATAATGTTTTGGCTGCTATGGGTGTACTTTAAAGGTATTGAAAATTAAAAGGAACGGAGTGTCTTTACACTAAGTTTCCTCTGGCTAACCTGCTACGTGCGGGATACAGCGTGAAGATGAATAAATAAATAAATAATAATAAATTGAAGAGTAAAATAAAATTTCAAATTGGGTAGTTATTGCCCGCAGCTTCTTTTGAGTGGCTATAAAATCTTCTGTTACGACTATAAAGCTCCGTTATATTTCATTAATTTTGTTCAATGATTGAATTTTTAAACGGAATATATCAATACAATATTATATTGAATAAAAACATTAGACAAACACGAAAAATATACAGACACATATGTGCGAGTACAAAGGTCTTACATTGTTTTTTATGGGAGAGGACAAGGCAAACGAGCGTTCGGGTCACCTGATGGTATGTGTCGCTTCTTTCTTAATTATAAACAGAATATTTAAAGGACTTTGATGTACCAGTACATTGAAAAAAGTGTACCTATCCTGCTCCACCATATAGATAAAAAATAAATATCAACAGTATCATTATTATGAAACAGAATTTCGTCCATTTTGTTTTCATTTCACGTTTATTTCAATTCACGCACTCCTCGCAGTCCTCAGAAGTGGCGCCATTTTTTCAAGAACTCCTCATATTTCTTTTTTTTTTTAAATATACAGACTAAAAAGGTCAAGATAGCGGTCGGATTCAGCCGAGAGGTTTCGGAAGGACATTAAAACCTCTTTAAGGGCACACAGCGAATATTTTAAAAGGAAAAATATGTTAAATAAGTGTAAGGGAATGTTGATGACGTCGAATGTTTGTTTTTTTAATCATCTATTATAGATGATAATAGGAAACCATATTCTTGTGACTAAATAAAATAATGTAAGATGACTCCTTTATATATTTTTTGCTGTTAATAAAGAACACAGGTACAGGTAGCTTACGAGTACTCTGCTGAGCAGAAAAGAATTGCCTTTCCTGCTTAGCAAGGTCGATAAAAAGAAAAAAAGATAAAAAGAAAAAAGATAAAAAGAAAATATCTGATCCCATAAGAAATGAAAAAATTTTTAATGTGATCATTCTCTTAAATATGTGTTCGTAAATGCTGAATAATATTATTAAAAAAAAATCATTTTCCTTGATTAGATTAGAGATGACTTATTAAGATTTATGAATAAAATAACATTTCGAAATTTTTTATTGTCCCTTTTTTTTTTAAATTTTCAAATTTTCATTGGATCCTAGAATATAGATTGCAACACTCCCTTCGTCATATTCGTCGTATCCCCTTTTCCGAATTCGAAACTGTAAGGCGGAATTTAATTCTGCACATTCCTTTTTTGAGCTTTAAAATGATTTTTATATATACTACATACATTTTTTAAAATATTTATAACGTGAAAATAGATTTAACACTACATGCACGTTGATATTTTAGCAAAGTAAATTGTGTTAATTGGCGTGTCAAAAATAAACGCCGGATAAACAGACATTTTAAATTTATATTTTAATTTTAAATAAAGTTTTAGTATTCAAATATATAGCGTTTTTTCGATTCGACGCTTTATCCCGCATACGACAAGATAGGTAGAGTTCCCACTCTCCACCCACGTTTTGAGAAATTGTGTAGGTATTAAATGGCGGAACTCAACGCTGGAGATAGAAAATTTATTAGGAAAATAAGTTATTTTTTCCCTTCAAGTATATATTCGCAGGCCATAAACGATGTGTAGATTTATATGACTATAGATAGACGTTGGTTCAGTTCCTGTTATTTTTAAAATAAGATATTCCGATTTCGTTATTATATGAAAAACTAACTTTTACTCGTGACTACGACTACGTATTCAAAAGAAAATAACTGAAAGGTCTGTATGTCACGTGAGACATTCTAAGTGCCTCAAGTATCTACATCTCCGACCGTAGGTACAGTTTATTATATAAACGTAAGCCTATATCCTGGATAAATGGACTATACTATATAAGATCATTTTGTACATTATATATATCTGAATTGAAGAAGTTCTTCAGTTATATTACATTAGGCATGAATAATGACTGTACAGAATGTTATGTCAATGAAAATTATTTATTCCCCCGGACAGGAATCGAATCCAGAATTGAATGGTGTATCCTTTTACAGTAAAACGCGGTGTATCCACGCTACAGCGCTTTCATTTTTTTTTTCATATTCGTTCCGATAATATTTGATTTTCCCAATAATTCAGACAAAGTATGGCGTTAAGTTACATTGGATGTGGAGAACATATAACTTATCAAATGTTGCCTCCAAGAAATATTATTATTAAAATATATATTATTAGTAAAAAAATATATTAAAATCTTTACGTTTTTAAATATATTTTCCTGAAAAAAAATTTTTATTGATTATAAAATAAAAAAAATAACAAATCACACACAACAAAAACCAAACCGTTCCCCTACAAAACCTATTCTCACACAAATTAAATGTATTCATAATTGACAGTAGTGCTTTAGTTTTTCTAGTTTCTAGGCATTCACCGTCTCTATGGCTAGATTCTTGGTTCTAACTTCTATGGACAATGTCACCCCTAGAAAGCTCTACCCCTTATGTGCATTTCCTATGTATTAAAGTGTATTGAACTTTTTACCCCACTTTGAAATGGTAGGAATTTTATATGGTTACTTGTTAGGCTTGGCGTACACTAGCAGGCTATTGAGAATAATTTTTTTATTATTAAAATATTATAGTACTATTTATACTTTATATAGAAGAATCATTTTAATTTCCTGTTTTATTTCTCTAGAATTTAGTAATATTTAATAAAGCAACCTTCCCCTAGAATCATAGATTCATTATATTCTCTTAGAATATTTTTAGAAGTTTCAGTATATTATGTAAAATTGTTTATAAAATTTTGCTTAAAAAAAGCACAACTTTAAGTTCCTTATTCAATAGGTATAATATTTCAGTGAATATCTATAAAAACGGAGGGCAGATTGATGTATCACTAAGTGTATATCGGCATAGTAGTTAAAACGTAAAAAAAAAACAATAAATGTGTATAAAAAAATATTAATAATTACACTCGTGCATACATACCCTAGTTGTGTACTGCACAAGTCGCTGCCCTATTAAATGTCTATGTAATATGGCGGTAGATAAAAAAAGGGCGGGTATCCTTTTGCCTAGGCGTGAATAAGTGTATGTTGATTTTTTTTTTATCTTCACGCACGCATCTCCCGTATGTTGCGTGTTAGTTATTTTTCACTTACCAGCCATCTTTTTTTTTCTAAAATGGCGGACTGTCTTTGCTAATGTGAGGTATTTTTATTTTTCTACCTATTATTAAGATACTTTGTGTCTAACTTTTCATCATAATTTTTGAAACATTGTTTGTTATAGAATTTAATGCCTGGTTTTCTCAGATAGACCTGGCAGGATACAGTGTAAAACACTTTTTTTATAAAACACTTAATAAATCGTAAATGTCGATCCCGCGAAATTTCCGAGATAAAAATACCGTATGTTAGTAAAAAGTCAATAAAAATCGGTTCAGCAGTTCCGGTGAATAGCCCAAAAACACAGAAGGAAAGACATTTTTTTGTTTGTATTATAGTATATAAGTGTATATTATAGTATATAATAACTATACGTAATTGAAAACACACGATTATTTTGAAATCTCAGTCAAATACACCATTTTATATATATACGTATAGATAATAGTTGGATATCTGGAACATTTGATGAATAAGCAAACCAGTCCAGTCATTATATTTAAATACACTAATATTTAGGAATTCATAATGCATTTTACGTGAAAGTTTTCAAATATCTCTTTTCAGAAAAATGAGAGCTTTTTGCTTACAACTTATTACATATGACGTAGCAGCACTAACTGAAGGCAGTTATTGTTACAGAATTATCATCTAACATTTATCACTTACATTGTAGATGTGAAGAAGATTTTAAATAATGACTGTCATTATAATTTCTGCCTAAATCCCTCAAATAGCGCTGATTACTTACTATCAAGACACTTCATTCTCTAGTTTCTGCTACACTTACACTTACACTTCACTTTATTATACAAAAGTGACATTACCTACCAAAAATTAATGAAAACTTGAGTTGATATTTCTTTTAATTTTGCTAAAAACTATCAGATTGTCGTGTGGTAGCGACTTCATCCGGCTGCAATCACTACGTTTTGTCACTCATCATGCAATATCTCAAATGGTTTCCTCTGGCTCTGTCTGCCCTTTTGTATGTGGAATACAGCGTTAAGATATAATAAAACTGACAAAAAAACGTTATTATTTTTAATGCTTTAGAAGAATAAAATCTTAGAGAAATCTCCCATTCTTTCTTGTATTAGACCTAATAGCACACTTAAAATAGGCCAATTCGGCCTAATAGCACAATTCTGTTAGGGCTAAGTTAAGAAAAACCTGAGATTATTGGCGATATACGCTTTATTTTGCGACTTCTCTGGGCGAGGAAATGGTAATAATTCATTCACCTGAATAAGGATTCATTTTCTCGATTATAATTCCTGTTTATTCAATCCTACTATCGTAATTTTATTGTAAATGTGAAATTTTGTGTGCATGGACGGATGTTTATTGCACTTTAACACAGTGACACAACTAGCGACCTGCCCGCGGTTTCACCCGCGTTGTGGAAAAAGGCAAAATAAAATTTTTAAAAAAAAACGCCTACCGCCTACAAAATACAACATTCCTCATTTCACTCAGGGATGGTTTCTTATAATTAATTGCTATTGAGATAGACGTTCTCTTCAGTCTATTGAAAACAATTCACCTATGAAAGTACAGTATTTTGCTCTTTCTTTTAAACGAAAATGTCCATCAATAGGAGGTATTATCGGCACTAACCATTTTGATATTATAATATCTAATCGAGGTCGGTCGTGGCGAAGACACACTTTGTGCCCCACAAAGTATGAATGTGAACGCGACAGGTTGAGGGTTCGACTGCCACTCGAGAATATGAAATATTACATAATTGGATTTTCTTCGCTCTAGTGTCGAGGTAAAGCGCGGCGTTAAACTCGGCCTTAGCTTCAGAATTTGGCGGCCATTTTACGCCAAATTGAACAGAGTATCTTAACACTGGTTTCATTCTCTCTACACTGCTGTGTGCGGGATACAGCGGGACGTGAAAAAGTGGAAATAAATATGTAATTGCACATTTTTGAAGACAAAGAAAATCCAAAAATTGCGGCTCCCTTCAAAATAACCTCAGCACAGAAAATTGCCTATTTCTAAGCCTAGTTTGGCCTACCAGATATAAATAAAGGTAAGCTTATAATTTTGATGGAAATGTGAGCGGTAAGAGAGGTAGGAAGAGACCTCCGTTGACTTTCGAAAACACAGTATTCCAGATACTGCTGGCACTTAAAAAGCATGAGGATCTCCTCCTACGCGGATGGCATGTATGTAGAGGTAGATGACAGTGGACGAGGTGAAAGAGGTGTGCAAGGACTGTAGTGTCCGGTGCTCTGTACTCTCTGATTACCCCGTTAGGGTACAGCGTGAAGTTAGATTAGGTTAGTTTAGATTAGAACATTTTTAAAAAAGTCGAAATGAAATTTGTTTGTTTATTGGAAATTTGTTTGTATAAAAACAACGTAGTTACATGTGTACCCAATAGTTATATGGTAATATAAATAAAAAAATAAATACAGTCGATCTGGGTAATTTTGATTCTTCGGATGCCATTGATAGCCACAAACTAGTTTCGATAATTTTCCATATTTTTTTTCAAAGTTCTTACATTTTTTTATTTGATTTAATTACTTTGGATTGATTTTTTTTAAAAGTTTGCCTAAAAGTTTTCTATTAAACTTGTTTTTAAGTATTTTTTATAAAAAAAAAATTAGCTGTATCCCGCGTATTGAGTAGCGTAACAACTCCTCGCTTTGTCTCATTCCACCCGGAAATCAAAATATAAAATATTTATTCCCGCGAGTGGACATGGACTTACAACCGTTCTCTTTTCTTGACCTTTTCCACACAAAAACAACAAATCGAAAAGATAAAAGGAAATAAAAATATGTTTTATAGCTTCTAATATGTGTATAGATTAAACGAAAATTCTCACTATTACTGTAGTACCAGCCACGATTCGTTCTCGGTCCGATCTAATAAATATATTTTTATGTATGAAACAACGAAAATGTTTATTAGTTAGATTAGATAATATGTTTTATATAAGAACATGAGATCGAAATGAAGACGAACCGTGGACGGCACTATAGTGTAAGTCCTCCCTAATACTAGTATAAAGACACTCCACTCCGTTCTCCACGCACCGCCCAATTTTAAAGAAATGAGCTTATTGAGTGGCGGAACTCAACGCCGCTCTTGTTACAGAGAAAATAAAAATAAACATTTACCCAAACAAGAAATGAAATATTGTCATAATAAAATTCTACTTCACACTCATCCCCATACTTCAAGGCAGCGAAGTTTAAAAAACAAAACGTATTTTTTTTTCTTTTTGCAAAATGAAAGTAATCTACGCAGAGTGTATCAAGTTACCCCATTCTTGGTTGAATCATATTTTTTTTTCTTCACGATGTCAAGTGGCAAAGGGAGAGCGACGACCATTCTTAGTAAGTATTATATTCTTTTTAATGTTGTTATTATTATGAAGAAATACTTGAGGAGAATTAGAAAAAGGTAAAAACAAACTGTTATACAGTTTAAATTTAAAAAGTGTGTTAATAATTTTTAAAGGGTCGTGTTGTGTCGTGTTCGTAGGCGCGACGGTTGCGAATTCGATTACTACTTGAGGGAATGAATCGTTTTTATTTGCTCGCTCTATTAAAAAAAATGCGCCAAGGTGAGTGTACTCAATATATTAGCAGCAGTGTCTCAAAAATCGGGCGAAAAGTGAGTAGCGAGACCTATCATATCATAATATGCGGCGCATTTTGTCTTGTTCCCAGAGCGAAGAAGTGAACTAAATTTCACGGCTGGAAATCGAACCGTCAACCGTCGAGTTTACATCTTCAAGACTGGCAAAGATTTCAAGTTCCACCATCATATTCATAAATAATGTCTGTAATATTCTATAGAAATATATAGAAATATTGAATCACTTTCAATAATAACAGTGAATCTTGCATTTTATTAACTTTACGTTGTAAATGAAACCTCGGAGCCTATTGATATTTATAGTTTTCGAAATTGCCATTATAAAATACACATATAACATACGTATGTGTAGAAATAAATTGTAATAAGCTTCACGCTGTATCCCGAAAACAGCAGAGTAGGCAGAGGAACCTAGTGTTAAGAAGAATTCTGAAGGCATTGTGTGATGAGGGTCCAAATCAATGCCATTTCCATTTAATTTTTTCGAATGGGCATCGAACCTAGAACCAGCCCCCCTTGCTCACGACTGGCCTCAAAATCAAAAATAAATAGTAAAATAACCTAAAAAATAAAGCATTGCCCTAGGTTATTTACCATATACGTGCGTTCTTTATAGTATGTGTAATGTGTATGTACAATGTACAGCTGCGTCCAGCACTGAAGCACACTTAGTACTTTATATGAGGATTGAATTATTAATTTCTTTACCCTTTTGTTTGAAGTCCAGTTTGGGCATAGAGTATTTTTTATATCATGAACTTTAATGCCTATTTCAGTATTTTGTTTTTTTTTGTTTCGGACTCGATTTTCACTCGGATATGTATTGGAGAATATGTTTCTCGTTGCTGGGTGTCTCTTAAATAAGCAATTAATGAAAAAGCAGCGGTTTTAGATTTAAATTTTCTGACATGTAAAAATTGATTTCTTAGTAAGTAGTAAACTTAGTAAAGAAAAAAAATATTAATAATTAAAAAAAAAAAAAAAAACTATAAAACCTCATATTGACACTTCTATTAAAAAAAATATTCGCTATTAAAAAAACCATTTTATTAGCCTGGACGGCGGCCAGTGTGTATTTTTTCTTTATTAAAAAAAATTGTGCATTGTCTATGCTCAATTACGTGGGGTTAGGTCATTCCGTATGCCTGTACGTACTATTGTTACTTTGAAAGAAAAAAAATAAAGACTCTATCTAAGGTCATTAAAATATAGGCTAAAATTTTTACTTTCTTTTTCTTACTTTTCATTGCTTAAGGTCGGCTTCTCAACAATATATTTATGCTATGATTGTTTCAAATGTCTTTTTTTATTGATTTTTGTTAAAAAATAGAAAATGAGTTGAAAAAATTGTTTTTGCCTTCTTTATAGATTTTTTAAAATTTTCAACATTAGTAGATCATAATAATAAGTACATTTTTGCTTCTACAACATTATTATTAATGAATATGCAGTGTGAAGCTTTCTCTCATATCATAAAGTTTTATTCACCCATGGACTAGGAAAGGTATTGAAGTTCTAGCTTTGGATTCTAAACAATTTCATATAAAATTATAGAATATTTGTTTATATTTAGGGTTCGTTTAGTTTAACTATAATTACATTATGTTTTATTCTCAACTATAAAACAAAGAAACTATTATCGTATAATTTAAATATAATACATGTTTGTATACAATTTCAAGAGGTTTTTGAAGCTCGACTGACCACTACAAGAGTGACGAGGTCCAAAGTTCGAAGGCTCGAAAGGTTTTCTATTGAAATTGTTTTATATTTGCTCAAACGCGGCAACGGACTTTTAAATGAGTTTAAAGTAAAGGGCTAGGGGTGGGCTAGGTGACGGTATAAATTTGAATTGAATTTTTTTTTTTTTTTTTTTTTTTTTTTATGGGAGAGGACAAGGCAAACGAGCGTTCGGGTCACCTGATGGTAAGTGATCACCGCCGCCCACGACCCCATGCAACACCAGAGGAGCCACAGGTGCGTTGCCAGCCTTTAAGGTGAAGATGAAGGGCACCGGGGCCCGGCATTACCCAATGCGAAACGCAGTGGCAAGGGCCACTACTTCACGCCGGTTTAAGATGCCGGGGGTGGTATTAAATCCGGTCGAGTCTGCCCATGCGTGTTGCCATTACTGGCGACGTGACTCTTCCACACGTACTTTAGTCGCCTCTTACGACACCGACAGTACCAGGGTGATCCTATTCTAAGCCGGGACCACACGGCTGACTTTACCAGAGCGAAGAAATGAAAACATAAATAAATATTTTCTTTCCTCGAGTGGGAATCGAACCCGCAACCAGTCGATTGTGCAGCACAATTTGTACCACTGCGCCACGACCAGCCTCCTTATCCATACATTCATTTATATAATATATTGGGGTGATTGTCTGTCTGTAATTGCGATGGTTGTAGGTTTGATTCTTGCTCGGTATAATGAAATATTATTGCCAGAGCGTACGAGTCGATTTTTGCCATTTAACACGCTATGTTCGAAATTAGGCAAAAAGCGGGGTATGGAAGATCGATTCTCACTCGTGAATATTAAATATTTTCATTTCTTTGCTCTAGTGTCGAGGCAAAGCATGAGGTTGAGTTCCACATCTCAATACGCAATGTCCTCAAAGTTCGGTGGCAAGTTGGAAATGGAGTGTCTTAACACTAGACTCCTGCTGCCTATAATTTTCAAATCATGGTACAAACATAAATATTTAAGGTCTGTAGAAAGAATTGGTTGTCAGAAGATCATATAAAAATTATGTGGACCTCCAGGAATACGTATATAAAGAGGTCGAGTAGAGTTGACACACACAGATCATATCGTTTGGCGCTCTGATTCTAATTTTTTTTCAGCTTCACCCCGTATCCCGCATACAGCAGGCTAGGCAGAGGGAATCCGGGTCCAAATTTAATTAATACAAAATTATAAGATTTTATTGCTTTCATCTTATTATAAGACAAAGTTTTACACGTATATTACACAAATACATGTGAGTACGTATGTATGTATGTATGTACCACACATCTAACGTATTCAGTTATTCATACTTACCCTATAAAGAGTGCAATAAAAAGTCAACTTTTCCGCTTTCATAATATTCCAAGGGAATTTATAACTCACGCATTTCACAGAGATTTTTACTTGTTTCAACTCAAATGTTCTAAAGAGTGCTTGAACCGCTTTGAGCATTTACACAGGCTTGATCTCGTGGATATGTATGTATATATTTGATTATATATATATATATATATATATATGTCGGGAAGTGTTTGACTGTAAACACGAAGGTTGCGGGTTTGATCCACAACAAGCAAAGCAGAACTAACTTGGGCGGAAAGTAGAGAACGAAGTGTATTCTTTTCCTAGTCTTCTCACTCAGAATGAGTAGACTTGAAGTCCTAAAGAGCACTTCAAGTGTTGAACATACAGAAATGTATATAAATGTAGTATTTTTTTACCTTCACGCTACATTCTGTAAATAAAAAGGCAGAGGGAAACTGAGACCCAAGTGTTAAGGATTTTCGTCACCATTAAGACACTTCTACTCTTGACTCTCAGCCGAATTTTGGAGACCATATATTGTGCTTTGCCTTGTTGCCAGAACGAAGAGATGAAAATATCGTATAAGTAGAGGAAAACCTGAGAATAAGCTTGGTTGTGGATTTATTCTCTTTATCTACTCTGCTATATGTGATATACAGTGTGAAGGTAAAGAAACATTCAGATATCTTAGTGTGGTAAGATAACAGTACGGTTATTAATCTGCTATGTTTCAAAACAATTATAACAATAAAAAAAGCAATAATTAATTGCTTTTAATATTTATTCATATTCATTATTTAAGTTTAAATTGCGTATTTAAATTACTGTTTTAAAAATTCTCCAAAAAAATTCCAGATCTAGTCCTAAAGTCATGGGATCCAATACCCTCGTAGAGGTAGCCCGAACTATATTTATTAATGCAATGCAATTAAGTTGACGGATTTTCTTTTATAATCGTTATCCAGTTCAGAGGAGAAATTTCAAAATAAAAAAAAATTTGGCAAGAAAAACCGCTCTCCCCTGCGAAGTACAGTGTGAAATTTTATGTTTGTTTTTATGTTCTATGTTTTTTTTATATACACAGACAAATATATTCACATTTTATTACTATATTTATAATACAACCTGTATTATATATCCTTGTTAAAGGAACTAGGTTTGTCGGCATTCAAGTAAAACGGTACATTTAAACGTGGAAAAAATGAAGCTACATTCACTTTTGGTTCATTTAAATGTATTTTAACATTTTCATTCTGATAAATGAATGAATTAAATGTTTTCAAGTGTTTTTAACGCAAATCTTGTCTATATATTCATGTGGTCTATGTATTTAAACCTAACCATCGCACAGATTCGACTGCAAGAGCGACGGTTAGGGGTTCAATTCCTACTCTATAGAATTTCTTATTTTCATTTAATGAATAAAAGAAATAAAATACATCATTTTATATTTAGTTTACATGAATAATAAATACAGAGCATACATAATCAGAAAATAATGAAAGAATACATAGAAGCCTAGCATCATCACAGTCAAAATAGTTCTAATAATAAATTCATGTCTATATTACACGTCACATTTTATATATTCTACTTTAGTCTTACATATTTTATTTTTGGTATTATAATATTATTAACAACACTATATTAATAACTATAAAATTAACAATAATACGATAAGCGTATAGTTTTAAGATACTGTCAAGTGCAATTGTAGTGAAAAATAAAAGTCGTAATATTAGACTCTCTCTGTCTATCCTGCTATATGCGGGATACAGCGTGAACATATAAAAAACTAATCACCTGCAGCTGCTGCAGTACGTATAGTAATTATATGTTCTCTTTAGGTAAGCTTTATTTTCATTTAAATAGATAAATCATTTTCTAGTACTATTTGTTATTTTACGTTTTAACGAAAACACCAAAAAACTATTTCCATTTGTTATACAATTTTGCAAACTTTAAACAAGTCTTTAAACGACTGAAATCAGGAAAATAGTTTAGGGTACTGTTCTTAAAAATCTGTCAATGATTTTGCACGTAAAGTAAGAGTAAAGTTGTATTTAAAAGCGGTTTTTTTAAGTAGTCATAATTATTTAGTTTTTGGAGTAAAGAATATGAAGTTTCGTAAACTTTTGGTTTGTTCTGCAATTTATTTCGAGTTCAGATAATGTTAAGTCTAAAATTATATATTATCGCAGTTTTTTTTTCGCATTACCATAGTAATCACTAAAAAAACAATTGCACAGAAGAGTTCCGTATACAGAACTCTTTAAGTAAAAATCAATTTACTCCTAACCGTTTACTATAAAATGGTTACGTTTTGAATTTTCGCTATCTTACACAGTATCAATGGACGTTTCTATTTTTTATTTTAATATTTTAAATAAGGATTGTTGTACACTAATTTGTATTTTTAACCGACTTCTGTAAGAAAAGGAGGTTATCAATTCGGCTGTATTCGTTTTATTTACCAATATTTATTATTACTATTTTTATTTTGTTATTTGTTTTTCCCTCTGTTTAAAATCTGCACTATAATCTGTTCCCGCTATTGGACAGTCATATCCACTTCCATTGGTTGGCTGGAAGAGATTTCTTTTAGAAATAAGTCCACCATTGTCAACGAATGTTACAATTTTGTTTTACTTGTGTGTGTGTTTCTTTAATGTGCAATAAAGAATATATATATGTATTTAAAATTAGTTTTAAAATATTTTCAAAAGAATAAGACGGGATCCGTATAGGATCAGTTTAAGCTGATATTTGTATAAAATATTTAGTTAGTATAATAACATTGCAGCAACGAAAACAAAAGAAACGAGCATTTATGAAACGAAATTAGAATTTACAATACGAAAAGTGGAAATTAATTTGTATTTAATTGAAAAAATTGTCACTCAAAACGTAGTATCAAAAACTGGATGTCTCAACACTAGTTTCCTCTTGCCTATTTTTGTTATATTCTAGAAAAAAACGAGAAGTTGAAAAATATGCTTTTGCACAATATTCCTTATAATCTCTGACCTGGTTCTAAGTCTTGATTCTTTTGTAATAAAAAGAAATGGTTTTTCTCGTTTTCAAAAATATCCTTTTATATAGATAGATATTATTTTGTATACAATTTTTTCACTTATTTAAAAAAAAAATTGTCTGTTCAATTATATAATATTCCTGTTTATATTTACTTAGAGGCGGTCGTGGCTTAATGGCACAAGCGTGTGACGTAGCGCGACAGTTGTGGGTTCGATTTATTCATTTCATTCAATCTCATTGTACTATGTGTACAAGGTAAAGAGCGACGCTGAATTCCGCCACTCACACCACCAAATGAGCGATATCATTTTGTATTAGAGACAAGTATATTTCTTCATCTAAAACTCTTCAAGTAAATACTTATCTTATAAGCAAAGAAAAATACGTAATAAAAAAAAATTCAACATTCACAAAAATTATTCTTAAGTAGTTTTCATAATAAATTGCTCTCAAGAATAAAAAAAAAACTAAATAGTAAAAAAAGAAAACCTTTAAAAGTTAAGTCCTATTCTTACAATAACACTGTAGTAACAGAGCATCTAACAATCAATTATAAAATTACGCGCAAATTATAAAAAAAAAATGCACATGTATTTTTTTTTCTAAATATTTTTTTTTATTATCACCACCAGTCCATTCTAATTTGATCTCTTATTTCTATCTAATGTATATAAGTTAGAGTTCTTTTTAAAATGGTTAGTGCACGTATGTACTGGCAGACTCTAGGTAATATTGTTTGCATTTCCGTATATAATCGTTTCCACAGCCGCATTAATGCTACCGTGTGGTCTAAATTAAGTATAAAAGTGTGTGCCTAGGCCGCCCCTAGTGTGATCAAAGAGGAGTTGGGAGTTCGGTATGAATAGATACGGCAGGTTCAGAAAATATCACAAGCAGTTTTACGATTTTTAGGGTATAACAGGCTAGCTGGAAGGTACCCAATGTTAAGACACTACGTTCGCCACTGTGCCACCAGTATTTCAGACATTGCGTGTTGGATGGTATCACGCTGTATCCCGCACACAGCAGGGTAGAGGGACACTCTGTTCCGCCGTGTTTTGTTTAGCGAAGAAATCAAAACATAAATTTAAATAAATATACACCTCACATAATCACATATAACAAAAATAGGAAACTTTTTAATTTGTTTGTTTCTTATTACTATGCAATGTTCAAAATATAGATAAACATAATAAGCTACTTTTATTTCTGACATACCGAGAGTGGTGTTGACTTCCGCCACTCACTGAGTATTAACTAGTGTTAAAATATTCCACCCTATATTCCTATGCTAGACGGTAAAATACTTGAAGTAGCATATTTTTTGTTAAATTTTTTTTCATCATGTCCTGTCTAAACCTCCCATGTTCTCCACAAAGCGGGGTCTACGCCCTACAGAGTGGCATGCGTATAATCGGTGTTTAACGCGCTCTCGCATAATGCCGCGATCTGCCCTACATGCGAGAGATGCGAGAGATGCGACGTCGCACTATGTGGGGGACTGAGGTGAGCTCTGCTGGAAAAAAAATTGTAAAAACAACACTAAAAGCCTTCCTTGGTTGGTTCCACGGAAAATTTCACTATTTACTCGTAATTCTGTTTGTTTTTTTTCAGTTTAGAGGTGTGTGTATTTTTTCTGTTTTTTACGTAGGTTTTTTTTTAAATAGGAAATGTTACTTTTTTTTTAGGTTTACGCTGTATTCTGTGTAGGCAAATGATATAAAGACACTCCCTTGTTACTAGACGAAGAAACGAAAATATTAAATATTTAATTTTATTTTATTACCGTTCTCCTAGTGGGAATGAAGCCCATCACAACCGTCGCGTTTATAGTCACGAGAATGTGCCACTGCACCACGCCGGCCTTACAGAATATCACTTCGTTTTACTTTATTTAAAAAAGTTAGTAAATAATTGGGCACTAAAGTAGGCTGTGCTGGAGAGAAATGTAAAAACAAGACCCAAAGGCTTCGTTTGTCGGAAAATTATCTACTTTTATTTCTATTTCAGTAATTCTTTGTATTTCTAGCTTCATGGAGTTGTTTTATTTTTGTATTCTATGGCGCTTTCTTATTTTGCGTTGTAGGTAGATTTATTATGGGAGATAAATAGATTTTAATATTTGAACAAATTGTACCCAGGATAGAAGTGAAAGCCTTTAATTAGTAAAAATACGACTTATGTACGTATCCCTATTTCTTTTTAGAGGACTGAAATATGCTTTTATGTGAAAAAAAAAGTCTAAAAGGCTTTAGCTTGTCAGAAAATGAATAAATAATATTCACATGTAAATCTGTTTCTTATGTAGAGGTGAATTTCTCTGTATTTTACGTAGCTTTTCATTTTGCGTGGCCAGATTGAGAAAACAAACTTTTTTTAAGATTATTTAAACAAATTTTACATCGGAAATTATACTTTTACAAATGTTGAATGAGATGACATGTCACTCCGTTCTAAGCCGCAAGTGAGGTATCAGAAGAAAGAACTTGAACTTGAATTACAGAAAAACTAGAATCTCTAAATTTTTCTACAGAGCCCTCGGTGGGTGAGTCTGACTCGCGCTTATCATGTTTTTAATATCTTCTTTGATTGGTTGACCATGCATATTTCATTTTCTCAATCTGCTGAAAAAAAATGCAGCATTGAGTTCTGCTACTCTACACGCCATATTTTGAATTTCGAAAGCGAAGAATCAGGTAGAAAAAACTTAGAGTCGAGACACTAAGTTCTGTTCGACACAGCTGGATGCGTTAATTGTAAACTAACTCTAACTCTAACAGTCGCTTGCAATTTTGTCTCATTTGTCGTAAATGTATTGAAATAAAAATACATAATTTCTCTTTCTTTCCCCTTAAAGTCGGGTAAAACTGCGTCTGCTTTGTGCATCTGTCCGGTGTGTCTACTAGAGGGGGAGACCATTGTGTGTTCTAACTGCGAAAGACATAATAATTATTGCATTCACTAGTTTCTGTCTGTGACTTGACTTGTATTTAAATATATATAATTAATATGGGACCCTAGAAATACAGTGATACCTTGTCTCAATGTATTTGTGACGGCTGTAGGTTTGATTCCATTGTCACTGTAACGGAGTGTCATAACAATAAATTTTCTGTATAACTCGTGTTGAAGCTGTATCACAATATTTTTAGCTGGTGACACCCCTGTTCCCAACTTTACGTCAAATTTTGTAGATAGTTTAACATTACAGTAATGATATATCATTATAACTCAACACGAATAAATTATAATTATAATCTTTGTTTTATTACGAGATCAAATAAGTTCTTCTAAGAAAATATATATATTTTTTTATTACTTAGATCAAATTTAAACGTTATATTCTTTTGCTCATAAAAGGATAAGAGATGAAAAAAAGAAGCACTTTAATACTAGAAAATAAAAAAGACCTTTCTTGGTGCCCTCCCTTACATATATACTACCTTTGAAGTCAATGTGTGTCAAGAATTTGTCTTCTACGGGGGTCTCGAGTGTCATTTTTTTATAATTTCCAAAGGAAATAGATATATTTTTTTTTTGCATTTCTTTCTAGTTTTAAAAGAACCCTTGTATCAGAGGAGGTTCTAATTGTAGTCAGTACCTACCAAGTCCATGAGTGGGGCTTTCTGGGGACAAACGT
>JBAIZZ010000096.1:294560-309367 GCA_037355905.1 Heliconius aoede | reverse complement strand
TGCGATCAGAAATCAAAATGACGAATTCAAAGGTAGTTTTTTTAAAGACGAATTAAAACTGTAACAAGTCAAATTACAGACGAGGAGGAAAACACCTTTGGCGTCACAAGGTACCCATGCATGCCATCCTTGGTGGCACTCCAACAAATGCGGAACAGGTTGCATCTGGCTTACCTTGGGCGGAAGCTGATGAAGTGGACCGCGTTGGCCACTGGTAGGGAGATGAGAAGGCTGGCTCAAGAATTATATGAGTAAGAACTAATCTGTAGAAATAATCTTAATGTTATATGCAATTCTTCAGTTAATAAGTGTGGTTGTCGTTGCCCGGTGGCATAAGATTGTGGTAACGAGGCAAAGCGCGGCGTTGATTTCTTAAACTCAAGAGCGAGTAATCGACGAAAAGTGGAGGACGGAACTGTCTAGATGGGAACGGAGTGTATTTACACTAGATTCCGAGATTTCCCTAGATACGGTGCCATGTACGGGATACATTGTAAAGCTTAAAAAAAATAATTTAGTTACTACCGATGTTTCCGTTTCCCAGGCGCCAAGATGGCCTCAATGCCTGAAGTAAGATGGTCGTCCATATCTAAATTACAATGATGTACTAATTACTGAATGTGATCATCTGAAATATGTAAAACATTGTGCGTTGTAGAGTATACGAGGGGTTCGGCGAAGATATGCGCAACGCATTCATACTGCTTGCTAGAGGTCGATACTTCTGTCCAATGATGAACGATATTGTCACTGAAGATATCGGAAGAAAGGTTTCTAGATTTCTATTCTCTATTATATAGCTGAAGAATTCGGAAGAATCCTTAGCTATAAATTCCGTCGTGGCGCAGTGGCGCAAGGGTGTGACTATAACGCGACGGTTGTGAGTTCGATTCCCACTCGAGTAAGTGAAATATTTCTTTACGTTTATATTTCAATTTTTTTTCGCTCTGGTGTCGAGGCAAAGCGCGGCGTTGAGTTCTGCGACTCAATACGCAGTGCCTCCAGAATTCGGCAGAAAGTGCGTAACGGAGTTTCTTAACACCGAGATTCCCTTTGCCTACCCTGATGTATGCGGGATACAGCGTGAACATCTAACTATTACGGTTTATAAGGCAGCCTGTTGGCAGACGGACAGACGGTCGGATGGACAGCGCAGTCTTAGTAGGGTCCCTTGGGGTACGAAACACTAATAACAAATATTACTTTTTTACAGGCAGGCGTTGTAGTGGAGCCATCGTATAAAGCGATATCTGGTGTAAAGATAGTACAATTTGAAATTTTTGAGGTAATACTTTAACCATACTATTTATGTCTATCGAAATCTTTCACTAAAATTTTATCGATGAGATAACGCGATAGTCGTGGGTTCGATCCAAACTCTGTGTATAATGAAATATTAGTTTCATTTTTGCTATATGCAGGATAAAGTGTGGAGGTGAAAAATGATTTTTTTTTAATTTTAAAATCAGAACCTAGTCTGTCTAGGAATATGGAGATTTATTATTCCCGTTTCCGTGGGTATTTTTGAAAATCTTCTGTCAGTGCTTTCCTATATGATAAACAAGCGCCGGCATGAACTTAATTTTATATTCAAGCCAAATTATCCGTTCAGTACTTTTTGCGTCAAAGTGGAAAAACGTCCATCTTCACAAACTTTCACATTTATAATAGTAGATTCAGGTTTTGGGCAGTGCAATTTTAACTGCGCATTGTCTCAGTCACTATGTTTGTAACTGAAGAGTTTGCCGTCGTGGTTTTTATTTTCCATTGAATCTTAAAAATCTCACAGTTAAAAGTGACTTATAATCTGCAAAATATACTTCGTTTTTACTAATATAATTTAAAGTGTAAAGTTTAAATTACGTGTTTCTATTTTGGGAAACTACGAACCAGGTACGACATAATGGATTTATTTACTCTCTTGGAAATGTATTTTTCAAAATTCCTCTCTTTGTACTCACCGATGGTCTGCAAAGAACTTATCTGTTAAATTCAAAACTCGTGTCGATGTAACCCATTTTATCTGAGATCAAGCTACCTGCCACACTTAGAACGTATCATGTGTCATACATATTCCGTAGATATATCCATAAGTCATGCAGACGAAGTCGCTGGTAAAAGTTAGTTTTATATAGTTTTATATATTGATATATCAATATATTGTCCAAATAGACAGATGCACCTCCATACGCTCATCTGGGCATAGAAAAGGGAGGCCAAGCTATTCTGGAAGCGAAGAAAGCATGGCTGGAAATTCTGAAACGGCTCATCATGATGATGCAACTCCGGGCCAGCTTTATGATGGTGGAGCTGGCGAACAAGAACGCAACCAAGTAAGTTTTTTAGTTGATTTGTATGGGACTTTGATGGAAATGCTTATGGTTTTGAGGGAAATTGATGTTTTTAAGCTAATTTCTTGTGTGAAAAATTTCATTTGACTTTTGTAAATTAGGATTCAAAAACAACTGCAAAATGTGCTTTATATGAGCCTAAACTCGAGTGGTTAACCTCTGAAGAGTATCCATTATTCCAGTCCTTATTCCATCATCAGACCAGCTCAACGATGTCATATTATTGTATGATAATATATTATTGTGTTTGAGGGTCAAAATCAGTTTTTTTAGGTTCTAGTGCATTATTGTAGCACGTGCTAATTATTAAAAAGTACTGTCTAAAGGTCACATTTTATACAAATTGAATTTGAAACCACTTATATTAATGAATGTCGTTATTATTTCACTCGGGGTAGGCAGAGAGAGGCAATATCTGTACACTAGTCTAAGACGAGAAATTGTTATACGTCGAACTCACCGCCGCACTTTATACCAGGGGAAATGAAAGTAGTTTATTGTGTGACAATCGAACCCACAACCATCGTGTATACACCCAAACGTTCTCCCCCACGTACCTTACGCACGTTACGATGACGATTTATATTAATGAGAGTGAAAAACTAAAAGATTTTCCATGAAGCCTTCCGGTATAACTATTATAAAATGAACGTCTAATTTCCTTTTAAAATTGAACCTAGTACCTACTAGTGTAGTAAGTGAACCAAACGGGAATATTAGTTCAGGCAGCCATTAAAAAGCCCCCTCATAAATAATTTTTATAGTTGAAGCTTTAATTTTTTTTCTAAAGTGAATAAGCTCTCGTTGAAACTTTACACCCCTGGTATGAGAGTGGTGGGTGATTGATTTCTAATATTAATTATTTATTTTGTCGGCGCACCGTTTGACTGTATACGCATCGGTTGCGGGTTCGAAGACGGTACTGAGTTTAGCCACGTAAGAAATGTCTCGAAAAATTGGGCAAAAGTTAGGATCGATGTGTCTTACAACTGGATGACCGCACTTCGAATTTTCTTATAATAAGATACTTTTGTTAGTCAAAGGAAATTAGGATTACGTATGTACATGTATTTGTATATGAGTGCCTTTAGTAACTTTTAATTGCGGTTGTTGTAAAAAGTTTTATGTATATAATAATTATATAAGGATACACGATGTTTTTTCAACTTCTTTTGCAAATTATCCTAATTATTTCATAGGATTGTGAGATCGTTTTGATTGAAAATACGTTGATTTGAACTATGAACTATCTATAAGTGCTTCGTTCTTTCCTTTTGAGGTGAAAAACCCTAAAAAGTACATAACAATAAGAGGAATAAATATATAATTCTAAGCATTTCCATTAAATTTCCTAACGTTTATTGTATTGTAATATAATAACTAGTTTAGTGTAAATCTTAGTTACTAATATTTATAATATATGAATTGATAACACGTTTATGGGTTCGATTCCCACTCGGGAGGGATTTAATATAAATATGTTTGTTTCTACGCTCCGGCAAGAAGATATAAAGTATGAAGCTATAAAAATCGTAGCCTGAAAAAGGCTTTCAATATTCCAGTGACTGTACTTGAATATAATTTCTTAATAGTTTCTTCTCTACTTTTATGTATATATATATGTATCTTAACAAGTAAATTAGACAACCAAATTGTAGGAAAAACTATGTTATGGAGGCTTAGACAGTGAATAAAAGTACGTAATAACGTACGTAAGTTAGTGCTAGTGAAGATATGTAGTAATTGAGAAAATGAATTATTTAATAAAATTATATTAAAAAATCTTAATTAAGTATTAAAACATTTTAAGCTTCACACTGTATCCTGCATATAGCAGGGCGGAGGGAATCTAGTTTTTAAACGTTTGACTATTTTCGGCATATTGAGTTAGAGCATGGAAAAAAAATCATTATTAGAGTGGGGATCGAACCTGCAACCATCGCGTTTACAATCGAACGCTATGCTGCTGCGCCACGACGGCGTCATGATAACATCTCATGAAGTATTTATTTATCGAGGATTTGATCCTTTACTGTATATTATAGATAAAGTTAGATTAAAACTAGTTGACTCCACTATCTTTGCCTCCTATATTTGTAGATTTGTAGTTTTATTTAGTCAGTACCTAATATTAGAAATATTTAGTTAGTTTTTTTGTAGACTGCTGCTGACGAACTTGCCCTTCCGTCTCTTAAGGACTGGACGGAATCCTTTAAAGTAATTTGAAACTATTACTATTTGTTAGATATATTCTATTTCAGAATATATTTATTATTTTTAACTTATACTATACTTTGATGTTTTCTTCTTCTATACTCATTATACCGTATTTTTGTAAATATATTCAATTAAATATTACAAATATAAATATTATTATATTCTATGAAATTACTTCTTGAGATTGATTTTTGCCGTCTAGATATTAGAATTGGCTGAATAGCGCCTGAAGCTTTAAATAAAGCTTTAAATTTTTATGTACTTATTTAGACACTCATATGTAAAGAACTGGAATAACGTGACACTACTTGAAATAATTTCGAATAAGAATTTCAAAAATATATTTTTTTTATTCAATACAAATTAAGCAACTTATCTTTTAAATCTACATAAATAACTTATTTACATATTATACATAATTATTTTTATTCGCCTTGTCTTCTTCGCAAAGCTCTAAATTCTCATCCATTTATCTATAACATTTGATCCCTATATAAGTATAGTATGAAAAATTAAGTTTTATTTTTGTATATGGCAAAAAATACATTTCTTCGTAATTTGAAAACAAATAATACACCATAGGATCACTTTGTCATACATCTGTTTATCCGTCTGTCAATTACAATATATCAAAATAGCGGTAGAGTAAGCTCAAGTTAATATAAAATGTCCATTATGTGTCCACACAATAAAAGGTACAATCGCTTATGCATAGTTTTTGATGTATTTGTATGAAATATGTATAATGAATATTTTATATGTAATCAAAAGCTATGTACATATAGTCAAACCTATATATGGCAGTTCCCGTGGACCTATACTTATGAAATTTGGCAAGAATTGAAAGACATTAGAAGTAAAAGAAAAAAATATTACGAACAAACTAATATTTGTATTTCATACAAAATACTTTGAGCATACTTCTGTGAAATTAAGCTTGTAGACTGGCGCTTGACACCAGGTACCCTATTCTTCTCGTCAGAATTCTAGAGATTAAATGTTGAGTAGCTGATATTAACGCTGATGTCTGGTGAGAGATGTAAGATGAGAATAATTTCTTTTTCTAGTGGTGATTGAACCCATAGCCATTGCACCGCAATGTGTATCAATAAATACATGCTTGTTTTATATGTATATGCATATATTTCACGTGTTATAAAATTTGTTTGGTTTAATATATTTACATGCTTTGAAATAGGGTTACATATGTCTCTAAATTACAGATAATCTCATTTAATAAAAATGAAAAGTGGTATATTTAAAATGTACACTCGATTATTTTGATTTTCGGGATCTGGATTAGATAGAAACCCCATACTCTGGATTCTTTTAAAGATTTGCACATTTACTGTCCTAGGAAACAAAGTAACTTAAAAATATAAATTACTCTAAATTGATGATTTACGATTATAATATATGTAACGATTCGTTACTTATCAGACATTCATATATTAAACGATAATTTCTTTGCTAAAAAAACTTTTTATGATGCGAGGATAATCAGAAAAATCTAATCTATATTTAATATTTATTTTAAGGAGATAATAGAAATGGATACCGTACAGTCCTTAATTGGTAAATTAGCAGTCGCAATGTATATGAGTGATATATTTAAGCACATTCCTGATTTTCAACAGGAAAATGAACGTTTTAGCGAAAATAGTCATTCCGAAAACAAATGTTACAATGGGATATATAAATAATGAGTTAGAAGAGTATGCCCGAGAAGAATTTTTTAGACTGAAAAAAGTATTAGAAATCAAAAGAAAGATGTATGGTGGGTTAGGTGGTAAAGATGAAAAAAAAGGGGAGAAGAAAACAGAAGAAGAAAATGTTGAAAGTCTGCTATGTCCAGCGTGCCTGGATAATTTGGTAAAAGAAGAACCTTATAGTGAACCAATTGTAGAAATTTATAAATCACCTTCAGAATTATCTAAGGATGGTGATAAGATACGAGATGAAGAAGTTGAGAAACTTATAAAACAATTAAATGAAGTAGTTGATGTCACTAAGGATTTGGAAGGAAAAGGTATTTTAAAAACCAGTACAGATGATTTCTTAAAAACAGCTAAAGAACTTATGTCAAAATTAGAACAAACAAATGAAGAAGAAAACGAAGAACAGTGTATGAAAGTATGCCAAGAAGAAGAGGAACACGAATCAGTACAAAGCAAATTGAGCTTAGCGGATATAGATTTTGACAAATTATGTGACACTTGTAAAGAAAAATATTTAAAAATCAATGAACAAGAAACGCAAACAGATCCAGTTCCTGACTCAGAACCAGTTTCTGATTCGCAAGAGAATGAATCTGCATTAAAAGATCTAGAAACTGAAGAAAATATTGATTCAACAATTCCATCCGATATTAAGATTGATACTAGTCTCTCATCTGATTCAGAAATGGATACATTGAAAACAGAAGTCAAGGAAATAACTAAAATTGTTAAAACGATCAATGAAGATGGATCTGTTTCAATAAAAAAGACAGTAATAAAGATTGAAAATGAAATAAAAACACCGCTTAGAAGCAAAGCTTCGAGTCGAATTTCATCAAATAAATCTAATGTAACTGGTCAATCATCTAAGACTTCACATTCTCCTTATTCAGGTTCAAAAACCGTTGGGATGGTTACTCTTAAGTCCTCTATTGCTAAGCACAATAAACCACGATATGGCTCTCTGATAAGAGCACAGTCCGATATTTTAAGACCTGTTTCATCAAGGTCAGGTCCTACAAAAAGACTTTGTATGTCATCGATGACTCTATGTTCAACAGATAGTGGTTTTGAATATGAGATTGATAATACTGATCGCCAACATATCATATTAAATATTGCAAACACAAGTTTTTCGCTAAATGAATCTCCAAATATTCATTAAATGTCAAATAACTTATAGATGGTATCTATGTAGTAAAAAATATGGAATACGACAAAAATAAGATTAAGTTGTTTATTTTAAAGTCCTCAAAAAAGGGTAAATTTATCAGCAGTAAAACAGCTATAAGAAATTGGATTATACTAGAATAAAAATAATTGTCTACAGGAAAATGAACGTTCTTAAAAAAATTGTAATTCCAAGATTGAATGTTACCAATACGTATATATTAATGGAGCTTGAAGAGATCGCTCGAGAAGAATTTTCTAGATTAAAGAAAGTCAAAGAGAAAAAGAAAAGAGATAAAGCTGAGTTTGAAAACATTGACAAAGTAATGGATATTAAAGACATCGATGTGGAAAGTAAAAGTAGGACAAAAGAAGAAGAAAAATTAAATTTTGACGCTCAAAATGCTTCGACTAGCAAGTCTACTTCGGCAAGTGCAATTGTAGAAGAAAAATTAATTGAAGTAAAAAAATATTTTGACGAAATAACTTTACAGGCTAAAGAATTAATCAGTAATGGTGATAATACTATCGATACAAGTAGCTTTTTAGAAAAATATGAAAAAGCTAAGCAAATTATTAGCCAGTTGCTTGAAAGGGAAAATTATAAGAAGTTTGATGACCTCATAGATGAAAAATTAGAATATTTAAAATCTTATCTACGAGACGCAGCGAGTATTAGGGAAAACTATGATAACAATGCTAATGTATTAAAAAGTGAAAACGAATTACAAAAATTAAATACCAATGCAAGCAATGAAGTAGGTGCTTCAAAGCAAGAAAAACCATGTAAAGAATGTAGCGTAGATTTGCAAGAATATAAAGATATAGTAGCAGGAGTAGAAAAAATTACGTCTGCCTACATAAAAAAAGGGCTTTTGTCACCGAGCATGGAAAAGTTTGTGCAAAGTTGCAACGAAGTAAAGTTAAAATTAGATAAGCGTAGTGATGTTAAAAGTACCTATAACGAATCACACGAGTTATTCAAAAATACTTCTATCAATACCACTAATAATGACATACAAAAGTTAAGTACAAATCATGACATAGAAAACACAAATCACTCTCGTAACAAACTAAATATAGATGAAATTATAAGCTTAATTGACAATTTAAACTTAGAAGGTAATATTGATGATCATACGAGAACAGCTAATTTAGAACCTTCAAAACAAAGTACAGAAGAAGAATGTGATTGCGTTGAAAATTCTGAAAATAAATCTTTACACGAGTTTGAAAATAATGCCCAATTCAAAAATAAATCCACTGAAACTATAAAAAATAATAATTTCAATAATATATCTTGTGGAAAGGTGTGTAAAAAAGTATGTTTCATGTGTTCGCGTTCGTTAGATAAGGATGCTTTAAAAGAAAATAGATGTGAAATATGCAAAGACGTTATTAAGACTAAGACAATTCTCAAAAACTATGATGTTAAAATCAAGACGAGTAAAGAGACTCAAACTTTACAAGGATATTAAATAACATGAGAAACCATATCGATTACAATAATAATTAAAAAGCGCGTAAACAGATCATATAATATGTGATAATATGATATTTTTTAATATACTGAATTTATCTAGGCATTCCATTTAATTTGTAGTAATATACCTCAAAAACATTCATGAATAAAATTCATGAATGTAAGAAAAGACTTATGAATATAAGAAAATATTATTCTTAAAATAATCTAAATATGCAGAAGTGTACTGATAATTGCAGAAATTTAATTTAGTTTCACTTTTTGATAAAACAGTGATTGCAGGTTATGAATATAAGTAGCTGCATATTTCAATAAATTTAAAATAAATAAAAGGAAGGGTTAGTTCTCAGCAGCTTCTGAGTAAATGAACACAATTTTAAGTCAAGAATTTGTGTTCACAGGAAATGGAATGTTTTATCAAAACTTGTCATTCCTCGACTCAATTTAAGCTGCCACTATATACTTTCTGAACTAGAAGAAATAGAAAGAGAAGATAATTTCAGATTAAAAAGATTTAAAGAACTTAAAACTAAGAAAGCCAAAGGTAAGGAAGAGCCCGTTAAAGCTGGTGGGAAGCCATGTGAATGTTCACCCAATTTGAAAGCAAAGGAATCTGTTAAAGAAGCTTTGAAGCCCACTTCTGAATCTAATATATGTAATGTAATTTGCAAAGAAGATATCGAGCAAACCAAAGTAGATCCATTAGAAAAAGTCAGTGACATAAAATTAAAAGAAATCTGCAGCATTTGTAAAACAGATAAAGAGGAAACGAAATCTAATATAGAAATGAACGAACGTGATAAAGATTATTGTGATATATGTAAAAATTTAAAAGACAACGAAAAATCTCAAATGGATAATATAATGACAAGAGTAATATGCAGCAAATGTGGGATGCATGAAAATAATAAAACAGCAGAATTAAACAGGGGAATAGACAGTGGAAATATATGTTCTGCCTGTAAAAATGGAGTGATAAATATAGAAAATGATCGCAAATATTCCAAAGAAATATTGGCTCAAGGAGAATGCCTCTATTGCAAAAATATGGACGAAACAGGAAAATCTAAAATTGAAATATGTAAGGAATGTCAAATAACGAATGCAAAATCTCAAGTAACAAATATTATAGATGACAAAAGAAAAATAGATTATAATAATTTATGTCCTGCTTGCACTGATAGGGTGGTTAATGAAGATAAAGATTTAATGTCACGAAAAACTCTAGAGAAAGAAGAATGTTTCTACTGCAAAAAGAAAGAAGAGACAAAGGAAAAATTCGAAATATGTCAGGGATGTCAAATAAATAACGCCAAAAAAGAAGAAAATTGTCCATTTTGTAGTAATAATAAATGGAATGTAATATCTCCTACAGGAAGCACTTTGACAACAGAAAATAAAAACAAAGAACAAAAGAAGATATGTTTAAATTGCGAGAAAGCTAAGTTTGATGAAAATAAAATTAATTTAAAAGCAAGATGTCTCTATTGCAAAAAAGAAGAACCAGCTACAAGTAAAGTTAAACTCGTAACATGTCAGAAATGTGCAAATGCTGCAGATATTAATAAAATATGTCCTGTATGCATGAAACAAGACTTGGAAGAAGGTGAGAGTAATAAATTATCTAATATTACACAATATAAAGATGAATGCCTATTCTGCAGAAGGAAGGTAGAAGCAACCGTAAAATTTCAAGCTGACATGTGTGAGGAATGTCAGGCTAGGAATACAATTTCTGAAAATACTAAAGATAGTAATAATAAGTGTCCTGTATGCAAGGATCGATTTACGAATAAATTGTCTAAAATTACACTAAATAAAGAAAAATGTATTTATTGTAAAAATGGGGAACAAACAACAGATAAACCTAAAATTGAAACATGTAGGGAATGTCAGATGAAGAATACAAAATCTGAAATAAAAAACATCACGGTAGATAAAGAAGAGTGTCCATTTTGTAGTAAACAAAAAAGTATTGTATTTATTGACCAACGGGATTTCATATCTCCAACAAATAGCGCTTTATCAGTACAAAATAAATCTAAAGAACAAACGAAAATGTGTACAAATTGTAAAAAAGCTGAAATTAATAAAATTCAAACAGCAACGAGTTCAGGAATTTGTCAATTATGTGAAACAGATAGAGCTAAATCTAATTTTAATATGGGAGAACTTTGTTCAGAATGTAAAAGTAAAAATATTACGAGTCATGATGATAAAGACATCGAAAAGCAAAAAAGGCAAAGCTGTTCTACTTGTCAATATCCTGCAGACGACATTTATAAATGTGGTTGCAGTAAGCATAAAACATCGGGTAAAAACATTTCTAATACATGCTCGTCTTGTGGGAAAAAATTGTCCAAAGAAACCTTTACTACTGACACTCCTTCTTGTAGTTGTAAAAATGAAAAACAAAGTTACCAAGATAATCTTAACACATGTTCTGATAATAATACTACGAGTGACGCTAAAGAGACTTTCAAAGAAATTATTAAGATTAAAAGGTTTTCGGGTACAGATGGCATTACTCACGAACATATAACTGTCACATCTAAGAAAACACAAAAAAGAGTTCTTTCAGAACCCTCTTGTGGTAAAAATTATAATAGTTTTATAAGAGAAACAAAGTCAGATAATACTGGCGTTAATAAACCTACTTCAGATATATGTTTATCTTTATGTTCCAGTAAAAAAAATTTTTCAGAAAAATCCAGCCAAAATGATTCTACTGAAATTATATCAATTACATCACGGTGCGTTCCAGAGTTAGACATGGACTATAAAAAGAAAGAAACAAACGCTTGCGTGGTTTGCAAAAAAACTAGTTCTAAGATGTCTTGTAGAAAAAACACAAGTCATGATATTAGCAACGTTAAGTCTTGTACTAGTAATAATAATAGTAACAATAAAATTAAAATCATCATTAAAGATGACAAGTGTAATGATAACAGTGACGACGAAGAAATTGAACTTACTCCAAGCACTATTATCATTTTAAAGAAAATATTATCACGTACAAGTAAATCTGTAGATAGCTGTAAATCATTTGAAAAGGAAGAGAATAAAAATGATAAATCTAAATGTGGATGTGGGACACAACAAAGCTCTCTAAAATGTATTTGTAAAAAAGCTAATTGTGACTGTAATTCTAAGGCAAATACTTCATTGAAAATTAAACCGGTTCAATCAGAACCATGTATGCAGAAAACAGACTCTGTCGATAAGAAACTTTCAAAAGATAAGACACTTTGTGGCAAATGTGATGAGCAACGCAATAAATCTAAGCAAAATAAAAACACCTGCAACAAATGTCAAAGAGGCACACCTGAAATTTCTAAACTAAATATGCCGACAGGTAGTTGTCGAGAGTGTGCCAAAAAGAAAAATGAAAAACCCTCTATAGAAAAATCTAAATGCGATTGTAGTAAAGACACTAATTGCGATTGTAAAAAACCATCTAAGAAAGATGAACGCTCATGTTCATGTTCTAAAAAACAGACAGTCACCATACAAAAAACGTACAGTTGCAACAATACGAATTCAAAGCAAGCTTCTAAGTGTTCTTCAGTAGAATCTAAGTATTCACGCTGTTGTAGTGAGAGTAACGAAACGACATCAATTGCAAATCAAACGTGCTTGATGGATAGGCTTCCGGTGAGCAAATCTGATAGTGGTACATGCGTCTGTAATGAAAAGAAATCAGAAGGAAATAAATTGAAAGACCATTGTCAATCCTCTAAGCAAAGTCAACCTCAATCTTGTAGTTGTCAGTCAGTCAATAAAATTGCTTCATCAGCTAACAAGTCCGGGGGCTGTAGTTGTAAATCTTATCAAACTAAGCAAGATGTTTGCTCATGTTCAAAGCAAAACCAACCGCAGCAGCAAACCAGCACTTGTAGCTGTCGCTGCTCCTCGTTAAATAATTCTCAGGAGTGTAGTTGCAAGTCCGAGAAAAAGAAAGTGAACGATGGTTGTCGATGCTCACAAGTAAAACCGGAACCTAAAACAAGCACATGCAGTTGTCGGTCAGTTAACAAAACTAACCAAGCTCGTGCGTGTAGTTGTAAGTCGGTACACGATAATCCTTGCTCTTGTCGTAAAAGCAATTCACAGGAGCAAAACACATGCAGGAAACAAAATATTAATGCTGAGGCTCAACAATGTAGCTGTGGTCAACCAGCAAAAAACCTTAAATGTAATGTTAAATTTGACAATGAACCTCACGAGTCAATATGCCCTTGCAAATCTTCTGAAACCGGACAGACATTTAAAAAATCAAACTCTTGTAGCTGCAATGATGAAAAAGAATCTGCTAAAGCTTGTGGTAATGAAAGTGTGCCCTCCACATGTCCTGGCCAAACACCTAAGCTTCTTCTTCTTCCTTTTATTTCTCCTACCCAAAGTAATCTGTCCGCGACAGTAGCTAGCCAGACGTGTTGTTTGCCAGATAATAAACCTGAGAAATCTATCAAATTTTGCGATAAGGCCTCTTTTACTCCAAATTTCACCAAGTCACCAACTCCTGTATCTCCTAAAGGTTCTTATATATCGTTAAGAAGTCGTTCGAGTCAAATTAAATCATCCCAATGTTCTTGTGGACGAAAAGACGCTTCCACAATGACAAGACGATCAGACAGATACGATGTTAGAACCCTAAGACATCTTAGCTTTCCACCAGAACCTAAAAATATTAGTTGCCTGTGCAAATCTGATTCGGCTCTCCTTCAAATTTATAAGCCCAAAAATGTCAAGTCCCTTAACAGGTGCCAATCGTTAAGCGATCAAAGCTGTTTAAGAAAGTAATATTTAAAATATCACTTTTATATAATGTTGTTATTATAATTTATGAAATAAACAATCTTTAATGATACATTTGTATATCGAGTTAAATTACTGTTTATTTGCATATCTTTAAAAATTTTATAAGAAACTTTAATAAATAATAAATATATGGATTACAGAAACGACTTTGATTTGTTCTTTCTTATTAAAGATTTGAAATTTCATTTACTGTCTAAATACTTAACACCTTTGCCAGAAGAATTGGTAGTCGAAGTGATTATAATTCATTCAGAACTTAGTTGTAATTATGTTTATTTTATATATAATAGAGAAGAAGAATAAGAACCCGTTACCGTTGTCTAATTATTCACATTTTCACTGAACCACGACGGTGTTATTATACTGAACACCGCGTAATGTCTATATTACATTTGAATTCCAATACAAATAACAAAACGTATTCGTAGTAAATTAGTAGGGCCATTAGCTTTTTGTTTCACGTTTAGAATAGTTTATTATTATGTTCAGAGCTTAAAGTGTTTGACACACCGATTGTGGCGTTTATAGGGCGCGATTGAATATTGTAGTCTGTATGCGAACACGACAGTTGTAGGTTCGATTTCCATTCGGTGTGATGAGATATTTTTCAATTCCTCGCTCTGGTAACAAGACCTCGAAAATTGGGTGGCTCGTGAGGAATGGAGTGCCTCTTAACAGTAGTTTCCTTGTACTGTGTACGGAATACAGTGTAAAGCTAAACAAACATAATAATTTAAGTTAACCGTTACATAAAAATAATTATTATATGTTTATGTTCTATAATACAATTTATATTAAATAATTGAAACACTTTTTTTATTATGATGAAGTTTAGGCTTAAGTCAACAATATAACCATAGATACGTTGTGGCGTACACAGTAGACAGATATTAATTTTAAAAAGAAAACTTATTTTTGTTTTTATATCCGAATATTGTTTATATATATATATATATAAATATATATATATATATCTTTAAAAAATCAGTGGAACACAAACGGATCAATCGTTTCAATCCTGTCTAGACGGCGTCTGATAATAAACTC
>JBAIZZ010000096.1:274989-294550 GCA_037355905.1 Heliconius aoede | reverse complement strand
TTCACAAAGGGCAATTCTGCCAAAAGCAGCCGTCAACTCAACAATTGTGTTTTCAATTTATTTCTTTCTTTTTGTTTCTAGAAAATCCAACGTCCTAGCAAAAATCGTTATACCCAGGCTGAATGTGACATCTTACTATATACTCGCAGAATTAGAAGAGAAGGAGAGAGAGGAAGTCTTCCGTTTGAAAAGAGTCAAACAGAAGAAGGACTTTGAGAAGAAATTAGATGAAATCAAGCGTAGACAAGCCACTAAAGACGCCCTTCACAAAGATGACCCATCTCGAGTATCAAAAACACCTAGCGCTGTTTCAGGTGTGAGTAAAAAAGAAAGTCCAGCTGCTTTTCAGAGGCAAGATGATGGAGGACCAAATTAAACATTTATAAATAATTTAATAAAGGATTATTATACATTAGTATTTTTGTTATGGATTCACGTTGAATCCCGCATACAGCGGGGTAGGTAGAGGAAAACGAGTGTTAAAACAATCCGACTAATTTTAGACACAGTTCAGTAGTGGAACTCAACGCTGCACTTTGTCTTGTTACCAAAGCTAGAAAATGAAAAATAATTATTTCCTTCGCATGATAATCGAACCCCAAATTGTCGTGACTACTGTCGGACGTTGCGCCACATCGCCCTCGTTTATTTCATTTTTCTTATTATGACTATTTTTGAATAGGATTTTTATTGTATATGTATACTGTCAGATAGGTGACCTTTGATTTAATCTATCTATTTAAAATACGGTGTTGAGTTAACACCGTTCAACACACAAGCAATATCTTAAAAAAATATAATTAATAAAATTAATATAAGTTTTGTTAATTTTGGTATTTATAATTTCTTTATTTGGTTAATTATTTGATAGTAAAACAGAAGCTATTTACGCAATCGCGTAAAGTATTTGTATAGAAAATGTCCAGCGATTATAGAAAATTCACCATATTTTTCTCTTTTTTGCGTTTCAAATGTATAAGAGTGAATGGAAACTGACAAATGGTGCCATTGAATCGGTGGTACAGGATAATCCAGCTTAGAGCGAAGTTAAAAAGTTAAACTACTATTGCCCGCAAAAAACCTTAATTGTACTTGTTTCATAATAGAGAGAGGACGTCATAGCGCAGAGGCACAGCGTTGGATTGTAAGGATGTTTGTGAGTTCGATTTCCACTCGGAAGAATAAAGTATTTTGATTTAATCACTGTGGTGGTGTGGTGTGTTGAATTCCCCCATTCTATTTGCATTGTCTCGATAATTGTGCGGAAAGTGAGGAATGGAGTGTTTTAATTCTTCTTCTCTATAATAGACTGTGGTACGGTTGAGATGTGTTTGAGTTATCTTGATGATTGTGGGTACTTGAAACCTAGTGTTAAGGTACACCGCCTGCACCCACCGTCCAATTTTCAAGACATTGTACGTTGATTAGCGAAAATAAACGCTGCGCCTTGTCTTGTTACCAGAAAGAGGAATTGAAAATAATTCATTTTCCCGAAAGAGTTCGATTTCTATCCACAATGGATACACGGCAGAGGATAGAAATATATCTTAATAGGTAAAAAAAATTAAAAGAAGTGACAGATTTCTGAGTTTTCTCAATATGTATATTTATATATAAAATGTATGTTAGAATTGGGAGGTGTAGTAGAAAATGAGTGAAGCATTTATTTTAGTCTAATAATATGGCTTTACATATATATTACAATAAGCGGGATTCGAACCCCCCTACTTTGTTTATTTAATGAAAATTACATCTTTTCATATAATTTGTCTGATATTAAACAAAAATACAAAGTAGAAAATCGTATCAATAGAAAAATACTCAAGCCTTAACAATACTATTGAATCGTCATTGTGCTATTAAGAAATTACCAGATCGCCTTTGGTGGAAACTTTTAGTGATGGCCGAACAGATATCAATAAAGAATTAAATATTTATTGCAGCAAGTTGTAGAGCAGCTGTAAAGAACATATCTGGGAACGCGAAGGTTTTAGCTTCGATTCTCACTCAGGAGAATGAAATATTTTCATTTCCTTGCGGGACAAATTGGGTCGATGTGTAACTCAAATCTGTCTAGTATGTTAACATTAGAATGTATAAAATAGTATAATTATAACGAATATTTAGTAGAATAGTGTTTATATTTTTATTGAATAAAATTATTTATTTCACAATTATTATTGTTATTATCAATCTTAGAGGCCGTGCCGCCCGTTAACGCGACGGCTGTGGGTTTGATTCCCACTCGAGGAAGTGAAATATTTCTTTACGTTTATATTTCCATTTTTCTTCGCTGGGCTTTATCCGCAACACAGGGCAAGGCATAAAAACCTAATATCAGAACAATCCAGAACAATGAAATTCAAACTTATATTATATAACGTAATCAAACGATTTATCGACATGAACGTGTAGCATCCCTACTGAGTACGCCATTAGGCATGTAGCTGTCAACTCGCATCAATCATAATCAACCTCTGTCCGGGACTTCGTATTCTTGCCGGGGGAGACTTGGAAACGATATATTAAATGCTTTTTTTTTATTATTATTTACTAAGTTTTACATGCGGTTTCACACGCGCGATGAGACCACAGGTACGCCAGCCTCATCGAACTCTTCAGCTCTATAATATTAGTAAAGGGAAATCATATAGTTAAACGGCCTTTTCCCCCATTTCCCTTGTGAAGGCTTTGAGGCTTTGAAAAGGGAACCTAGTTTGAAGACACTCAATTCTCCACTTTTCGTCAATTTTCGGACGTGGCGGGCACAACGCTACTCTTGTCTTTTTATTAGAACGAAATAATGAGAATAATTATTATTCGGAGTCATATCCCACTATCGTCGCGTTTACAGGTTGATGCTGTGCCCCTGGTGGGTCTCCATTCAGGAGAACGTATTAGAAAAGATCTCTCATCCTACTTACAACAAATGTAAACAACATTCAAAGCTCTTATCAAAACTGTGTAATAAATTACCAAATTAAATTGTAGGTCAACGGAGAGCACTTTATAGGTTTTCATTCATGCAATATTATGCAGCAAAGACGTACAGATAGAAAAACACATGAGCGCTTAATTTATTCTTGAAAAGTACGGAACCCTTGAAAATCATAAATATCATCCCAAAAATAGAATCTACGACCAACGCCTCGCTAAGTACAGTTTAAAGCCTTAATTTAAAATTTTACGATGAAACAAAATTGCGAATGTTTCTCTCTCCGCGCGTATTCAATAAATAGTTGAAAGACTACACAATACATTGTTTTGTATGAGTTTACTTTCGTTTTCGTAACAGAAGTCCTGTCGTAAAATGCTAGTATTATATTGACTTGTAGTGACTGCGGCGGCTGTGGATTTTGAGATTGGTGGATAGTGATTGTTTGAATAATATTTGTGTTTATTATACAGGGTGGAAGCGTCTGCGCTCCTTTACGAGGAACAGTATGTAGGGTCAAATATTTCAAAACCACTCCTAAAGAAATTAATCAAGATAACTGTTTATTTTTTTTAATTGCACGTTTATTCACCTGCACTTCGCGTGAAGCAGTTACGCATAGCGATACCGTTAACGTAAACACTTACTTCTACAAAAATACTATTAAAAATATTATACTACACACACACACATGCACACAATTGGACTTAGCTGTCAGATCAAGTACTGGAAGAAGAAAGTAATATTGTAGGGAGGTTCCTTACTGTAGAAAGAATGCATTCGACCCTTGTCTCATCATTTGAATACTTTTTAAAAATATTTTTAAATGTATTTAATGAAGAATAAAGAATATATACTTTTTTTTTAAATAATCAAGAAAATGTATTATTTTCTTTTAACATTTCTTAATATTAATTTTTTTTTATTATATAATGACCATGAGAACAGTGAGCGTTTTTGTTTTATTTATTTTATTTTCAAGGGGAACAAATTGTAGAGTAAATTATTCATTAAATTGTGAAATACAAAATATTTTTTTACAATATATTAAAACTTTTATTATTATGGAGTGCGTTACACACGAAGTCATCTAAAAGATTCAACAATGTAATGTAAGTTCAATTCCCGAGTCAGTCTTTTCTTAATCAAATCCATGGTCACACTGCTAAGTAATATAAATAGCTAATTCTCTTTACAATAACACCATTGTTCACACGTTTGTACGTGTCAGAGTAAAAAATAATTTAATACATAATATATATAATGACCAAGTTATTATTATTTAACTTTTGTTGAAAATAAAGTTATGTTTTTAATTTCATTTGTTGGCTATTAGCTTCACGCTGAATCCCGCTTATCCCGCGTACAAGTGAACGGCTACTTAGTGTTAAGACACTCCACATGTGCCATTTGCGAGATATTGCACGTTGAGTAGTCGAACGGAAAATCAAAATAATTCATTCTTCAGAGTGGAAATCTAACTCGCAGCCGTTACACTTAAAGTCAGACACTGTGCCAATGCAGCATGACGTCCTCACTTCTGTGATTGACACGACTGGCCACTAACAATATTATTGTGTCAATTTTTCTGAGAAAAAGTGCAAGATGCAAATTGCATTGTTGACAAAGTCGCCAAAACCTTTTCAATTTATTACAAATTGAGAAATGAGGCTCTATATCGGCTTTTTCTTCATACTAATATTAAATATTATAATAATTATAAATTATACACATTTCTATTACAAATTAAAACTAAATCGTGTCTCTATTTGCTTTGTTCTCGATGTAGTCCAAATATGCCTATTATTTACTATTATTTCATTACACAGCAGTAGTTACTTTTGTTTTCGTATTTGTCACGTAGACTCACAGTGATCTAACATCTGGGTTTTTGCTTTTTTTTCTTCGAAATGATTTAAAGATGGCATCGGCTTAGGTAATTGTAGTTATTACAGCTTGACTAACTATGGTTACCATAATTACGGCTTATAATTTGTTATAATATACGACACGTCATGGCGCAGTGGCACAAGCGTGATGATAAAGGTGGCAGGTTGTTAGTTCGATTTTCACTGCACCTATATATATTGTATCCATCCATCCATCAGCCTTTTGAAGTCCACTGCTGGACACTGCCCCTAATATTCGCCACTCCGTCCGGTCCTGCGCCCTTTGAATCCAGCGGTTTCCCGCTGTCTTCTTTAGCTTTAGTTTATATATATTGTTAGAAATAACGAGCATGGACTACACCGAGGGTTTATAAGGACTCAAACTATTTACTGTCTGGTTTGGGCTGTCTTGGGCTGTCAACGGGCACCAAAAGAAAAAGGATGGCGAACGTCACCCGCCCGAAGAACAATTTGAATTGGACAATTGATATGGGACTGCTAAATAATTCGCTTGATAATTGTTTGCTTTTGTAATAATAATCTTTTAAAGCTTGTCTAAATTTATTACTTTTAGTGGGTAAAAGTAATTTTACATGATATCTGCTTTAGTTTCTTAGAATATGGAAAATAAGTTAGAAATGTGCTATAAGAATGTTTAAAATCGATAGTTAATAGAGAATAACTGGAACATAAAAAAACTTTTAATTTAATTATCATTATGAAGAAATATTATAGAAAATTGTTATGTGATGTTGTTAAAAACATAGAACGCTGATTTTGTCTAGAGTATAGAGTAGCTTAGTGCTACTAAGAGGATTTATTAATATTCTAACGGTGTATTTTATACTGTTTTTTGGTATTTGTCGTTATAGCGGCAACAGAAATCATCTGTAAAAATTCAAATGTCTGATTAATATGCTTCTTGAGATACACAGATAGACATATCTATCTCTCTCCCTCTCTTGGTCCTTGGTCCCTCTTACCCTTTGTGAATCCTACAAAGAAAAAAACCAAGCTTTGTCTTGGTTAAAAGAAAGTTCGGACACCGAACTTTCTTTTTAAAAGTTCTAAATAAGTAATTGCATATCGTAAAATATTTGTATACAATTATTTGTAGACTTTTTTTGTTTTCACACTTTATTTACGTAACGGGTTAGGCCGACAATAAACGTTATATTTTCACTCATAATAGTGTTTCTATCTATTGTTTTTTTTTATTGTCAAAGAAAGTTACTATGAATATTTGCTCATACGCAACCATTACTATATATTTCAAGTGTATAATAATATTCTCGCTAGCAGGAATCGAACCTGTACCGTGGGGACAAGAACTAATTATATTTTTTCATTATTTAATTTTATATATTGCATATTTTCTATCTGCGAATATTATACATTTTTATTTTAATTAATATAAAGTTATTATAATTTATTTAGGATTGAGATTATTATAGATATACTAAAAGTATTGGGCTCGGGTTGCGAATTCCATTCTTATTCGAGGAAATGTATAGCGCGGTTTTGAGTACCGCCACTGAGTAAGCCATGCCTTGCAGGAGGAGAAGGAGGGAAAGGAGGGTCTGAACACCTGGTTCCCAGGTTCCCTTTACCTTTGTTATACAACTTTTACGTGTCTGACGCAACTTTAAAGTACCTATAAATTTTTATTATCCTCGAAAAAAAATCAAGAAATGCAATGAAAGAGTAATCATAAACAGAAGTAAATTTTAAATTCTTTATACTTTTCAAGTAAAATCATTTGTTTAGCCCTTTTGTTGTAACATAACGGGTTGTATAAACAAACAGACCGACAGTTTTATTGCTAACAGTTAGAGAAAGTAAGTATTAGTCATTGACAGAACAGCAAATTTCTTTTATTTGTATTTAAAAAATAAATATGTAAAAATGAGATTGTATAACATTAATAATTATGTAATAATAAATATAAAAAAGACAAATGAATATTATAGTTTAAATAGGGGGTTTTGCTTGTGTTTGGCAGCGGAAAGCGGAGAACGGCACTCCCGTTCCAAATCAGATGTGTCTTAATGTGAAACGGAGTGTTCTAACACCAGGTTCCATTTGCACACCCTGCCACCACGTGCGAGATATAGTGAGAAGTGATAAAAAATGTAATAATTTTTAATAATTTTCTTTATTAGAGCACTCAGCAATGCGAACGGGACTCGGTGAGCGAAGCTAATAAATGTATATTTTTTTTCCCTTTCATCAACAAAAATTATTGAATCTTATACCTTTGTGATGTATAACATAGGTTTTAAAAGAGTCTTCTCATGATATTTGACACTTGCTTGCAGGTGAATATAAATTCTGCTTTGCTTGCAGAAAGATTGTAATATAATCTTACAAATAAATATATGTAATATATGAGTATAGAATATTAACGTTAGCGTTAGGTACTAGTTCATATTTACTATACAGTATTGAAATTGTATGAAAATTTCGTTTCTTATTGTGATTAGAGAGAATTGAACCCATAACTATTGTGTGGTAAATTTTACCCCTCGTGCCTCAGTTCTGTTCTTCTGTTGAGCAATAATCACTTCACCGCACTTTTGAAAGACAATATTCAGCTTCACGCTGTATCCCGCACACAGCAAGGTGGCCAGAGGGAACCTAGTGTTAAGACACTCTGTCTTAACACAAAATTCCATTCTGTTCCCTACATTCCGCCGGATTCTGGTATTGCGTGTTGAGTGACGGAACTCAACGCCTCTCTTTTGCCTCGTAGCGAGAGCGAAGAAAGGGAAATATAAATTTAATTAAAGTATATTAAGGTACATATTAGGTACGACGACTAAATACAGTAAAGTAGGCATAAGGGGGAATCTAGTATTAAGACACTTCGTTTCTTATTTTACACTGAATTTTATACCCCTAACTATGAATAGAACCCACAACCTTGTTCGTTCAGTTCGCAATCAAGACGCCGAATATTAATTTGTTATTAATATTAATAAGAGACACGTATAGACAGAAGGCTGTATTTTAAGCAGGATCTCTAAAATATAAGGCATTTCGCGCGTCCACGGATAGCCAAACACGTAATTTTACCGCTAAAAAGCGTTAAAAGCATCGTGAGGCGCAAACTTTGGGGCACACCGAGATTAACTTGAAGAGAAGTGAACAAAAACAGTACTAAGGTAGTTGTTTTTTATTATTAGCAAATTTTTCTTTGACGGTTGATTTTATTCCCATTTCCCATCAATGTAGAAATTTCGTGAAATAAGTAGTAGTAGTTACTAGGTAGTAAGGAACCTGACAAATTTCATCGTTATATCCTGCGTAGTTTCGGCTGTGCGTTGTCTGTAACGAGAAAGTATTATATATATAGAGATAAATAAAATGATAATAAAACTGTAGGGATCAACAAAGAACACCTTATAAAAAAAAGAAAATAAATTTTGAATAATTTGCACCCACTGTACCACAAACTTGCAGCCACCGTCAGTGCTATCAATAAAACAAATAAACAAACACACAGGTCTCACGTTACTAATGCATCAAACCCTTTGTTGTTTTGAAATGACACCGGGAATTTTAAAATGGCGGCTATTGGAAATATGGAAAACTAGCGACCCGACCGTGGGTTTGCCTGCTTTTACTTATTGTTATATTATAGCCAAACTATTTAAATTTTATACATAAATTATCGCCTATTTGTTATAATGATTATATTATAATATAGTAAAGTTTTATTTAAATCCGTTCAGTAGGTTTTGCGTGAAATTGGAACAAACGTACATCCCTCACAAACTCGCACATAATATTATAAATTCAAATATTTTAAATATGCTTTATTCAAGTAGACTATTATAAGCACTTTTGAATCGTCGAATGAACATATAGACAGTATAAGCTACCACCGGTTCGGAAGGCAGTTCTGCTGAGAAAAGCCGGCAAGAACCTCAACAGTTGCTCTTTTCTAAGTCAATGGTATAATTTAATTATTACATTAGCTGGCAGCTATCCTCCATGACATTCAATGGATATTAATTCCAGTTCGACCGGGGATCGAACCCACAACCGTCGCGTTACAGTCACACTCTTGTGCCGTTGCGCCACGACAGCCTCATATAGTTTATCCTGTAAATATTCTTGAACAGTGTAGCTTACTTGTTAGTATTTTTTTACAAATATTTTAAATTGTGGTAGTGGCAAACATAGAATACAATGCGGTATTTTATTATGCGGTATATTATAAGATTTATAAACAATAAATGGATATAGTTCCAAATTAGACACTAAGGTTGAACCCAAACCTCTTGGAAACCGTCCAAGCTCTGAGACCACTAAGCCATACGAATATATTAATCAAATATATTTTTTTCTGATTGTCTGTGCGTTCGTGTACGCTAATCTCAGCAACGGCATCATCGATTTAAATGCCGTTTTCACTATTATATCCTTTTCTATCCTATTAGACAACGAAAACAATTTAGATTTGTAAATATATAATTGTGTAGTAATAAATAATAAACGGTAAGTGAAAAGCAGAGTGAAAAAATCCAACGAAATTGGAATTGAAGCTCTACTTTCTATTTATTAAGTATAACCACAGAGCCAATTACACTATCAATACAATAACAATATGATAAAACATAAATAAAATGAAGCGTGTCATAATATTTGACGTGCTGTCGGACGCGGGTTAGATAAACTAACTCTTATATTTGGTTAACGTGTTTACTTATTATATAAATATGTCGAATTTGTTTATTATGGAAATGACTCTAGTTTACGTTCACGCTTTATCCCGCACCAGGGGAAATAGAGAGAAACAGGCCATGTCCATACATGAATAATTTTGTGCCCATCCCAATTTATTTGTAACAAGTGATTTAAGCATGAAAAATAACCTTTACTATTATTTTACACCAAAAAAATATTTGATAACAGGTCGAGAAATTCCGGTGATTGCCTTTTTTAATTTAAAAGTTGATTAAAAATTAATTCTGAAATAATTTTTTTTTCATGTTGACACTACTTTGGAGTTGCGCTACACCTTTAAACAATTAGTGTGAAAATTTTCATTTTTTAATTTTTCAAGAGTGGCATAACTCAACTCCGCACTTTATCTGCCAGAGTGGGGAAAATGAAAAAAAAAGTGAGTATATTCATTCCCCCAGAGCGAATGGAACCCACAACCATTGCGTTCACAAGTTCTATAGTCACATATAATATTGAAACAAAAAAAGAATAGATACTTTGTCATAATAGCATTAACACCAACATACTGTTGGACTGTTTGAAATAGAGCGTAATGGCATGTAGAGTCACCATCAGTTTGAGAAAAAAGCGAAGAAAAAGTCACACGTTAAATTAAAAAAACACATATATTTAAATTTTAACTATATTATTCAACTATGAACCAACTACATGTTGTTGTGATGTCACCATCACACATATATAGTCCGTGCAGACCAAATTCATCATCAAAACCGATCGTCATGTTCGATCACCGCGGCCGACGCTACAAGTGCTACGGGATTCTTCTGTGAATCCCGGCGGCTTTTCTTCTATCCTTCTATGTGGAAAAAGAGTAAAACTGTATAAAACTCAAGGCATATCTAGATATATTAATTAAAGAACTCCTTCAGATTACACATTCACTATTCTCAAATCATGACAAAACTTTTGAGGACGGCTCCTTTAGCCTTCCTTCATAAATTTTTGCTAAGTTATAGATTCTTCTCTTCTATTATAGATTCTTCAATACGCAATTATGTAAGTAGTACAAATCATAAAAATCAGAAGAGCAGAAAATGGCACGGACGACTAGTGTCCCTGGTGTATTTTTTTTAATAATAAGAAAAACGATAAATATCTGTTATATGACAATATGCATGGTCACAAGTGAAACCGTACCGAAAAGCGGATTTATTTCATAATTAGATGAATGATAAACTAATTTTGGACGATTGTTTTGTGAATGGTCATTTTGTTTCACAATATTTATATAAGCGGTGTCTTTTGTATGAAAATGTGTATTAATATCATACCGCTACTATAAATTAAATTAAAAATTATACTATCCGCGGTCGTATCGACCACCATACCGTAGAATTTTTGAGTTTCATATTTTTATTTGGTATTGTGTTGAGTTCCTCCACTCAACACATTCTTAAGAGACAGCCGTACACCATCCGTAGCCAAAGTCAGCTGCTTTTCACGCTAGCACGCACGCTTTGCATATAGCAGGGTAAGCTAAGGGGACCTGGGAACGCAGTGTTAAGACATTTATTTTCCATAAATACGCTTCTGTTACCCACTTTCCACCGAATAAAAGCTTTGAAAGCTAATTAATTTGTATTAGGATAGATTAATTTTTTTTTTTTATTATACCAAGAAGTCTTCTGTCTACTTTTTTAATACTGGCAAACAGTATAAAATTGATTTAAAAATAAATTATACAAATTACAAATTTCTAAAAAAAAAATATACTGTGGTTAAATTTCTTTTTCTAGCCATTACATACTTGACTTTCTCAGTTAAGATTCGTCACGTATTCATGGTGTAATGGCGTACCTTACGTACATATTTTTAACATATGATGATAGATTTACGATTTAAAAGTTCAACTGAGTGTAGATGCGTTTCAAAGCTTATATTTTTACAGATCTATAGATTTATTAATATTTATATCATAAATGTATAAAAATATATGTATGAAATATAAATATTTCTATTTCAAATGACTCTACATTCGTTTAAATAGTTACATATATAATTACAAAAAAAAATACATTGATAGAGTGATTTATGTATCACAAGATCTATTTAAATATGTAGCCCATATTGTACCGTAGACCCCATAAAGCCTTTGCTCGGGCTTCGCGAGCTTAAAGCTTGTTTGTGGCAATGCACTTTTTTACTTACGCGTCGGGTGCGTTCAATATAAAGATACGGTAACAAGTCACTAAATACATGAATTCAGCATAAACTAAACTGTAGAAAACTTTATAATTATTAATAAACATAATAATGACAAAAGATAAGTAAGATTTATATGAAAATTTTAAAAGAACTCTACATTTTATAAAGCTTTCGGTCTCACATAATGCCAAAAGTTCGATTGGGTCTCGTATAATACAGTAAAATCCTGTCGGTAACTCGAACGCGCCGGTTAGACTGGGGGTTGGTGGGGGAGGGGAGCGGGCCGCATGCGTACCTCCAGCCCGAGCAGCATTCCAGTATTCGACCGAGGGCCGCGCGGCGCCACGCAGCCACTCCGCGACGCACGATCATACAAAGAACGCCTCAGTATTGTAAAAAAATCTGTGATGTATTGATTTATTTCAACGCTTAACAAACATAGAAAACATCCAGCGCAGTACTTAATAACGTTACAGTGGAAATAAATATAGTTTTAGTGATCATACAGCCGTTCGAAGCGGGCCACGTCCCATGAAATTCCACATTTATCGATGAATAGAATCTAGTGGAGACCGAACATGGTGGACTGTACGCGATGAGTGAAGTTGTTCTTGTTGTTGTGTGAAACGGTTTTTTATTATGGATTTAGTGCATTCTGTTTGTTTCTAAATATGGATTGGTATATCCGGGCTGAAGCTTAGATAGAGTGGCTAGAGTCTCCTCTCGGATATGATTTTGTGAATGATAAACATACAGAATGGTGTCCTTTAATTATTTCGGATTGCGACAAGCTCCTTGGACCCTACTAGTCCTGATCTTCTTCATCGAGAGCGTCATGGGTAACTACGCTAAATCCTTCTACATACATTGGAACACAACGAATAGTATATTCAGAATAGACAACACGGACCATGTATTCGATTTGAATAAAGGCAACGCTCAGTTCGAGTACGACCAGGTGAACATAATATGTCCCGTGTACGCGCCCGGGACGTTTGAGGAGGACACGGAGAAATATATCATTTATAACGTTAGTAAAGAAGAATATGACACTTGTAGGATAACCAATCCAAACCCGCGCATTATAGCGATATGCGATAAGCCGCACAAACTGATGTTTTTCACGATTACCTTCAGACCGTTCACGCCGCAGCCCGGCGGGCTAGAATTCCTCCCAGGTAAAGATTATTACTTCATATCGACCTCTAGTAAGGACGATTTGCATAGACGCATCGGGGGTCGTTGTCTCAGTAACAATATGAAGCTGGTTTTCCGGGTGTGCTGCAAGCCGGAAGACCAGCCGCCAGCACCTCCCTCGCAGCCGACCCCTCCACCACCGCCTCCGCCGCCCACCATGCCGCCGACCACCACCACGACCACCACGTTCAAGCCAGTGACTAAGAAGACGCACAAATATGATAAGACGCAAAACGAGGTAGTGAAGAGCGAGGAGCTTTCGTACTCCCGCGGGGCGGCGCTAGCTTCCTCCTTGGCTTTGGCTTTGGCTGCGACCGCCGTTTTAGCGCCCCTGGCTCGGTGAATGTGCGCTAAAGCGGCGCGGCCACCGCGACCCGATCTATTGGCCAAGCCCGATTCACACACAACACAAACTCTACAATCCCTACAGTCTCTAAACTATCCGGACTCTCTAGTCTTTACGTGAATCGTGGGTGTGAACAAAACTCTAGTGATTTAAATTGGAACGATTGATAGTGTTATACTGTGCTCGTATAAAGGATTCTTTTGGATTTTGTAAGTACATGGTGCGGTGACGAGACGGTCGAGTTGTGCAAAATTCCTAGTTATTTCAGAAAGTTCCAATCGACAAATTGTTAGTGTTTAAGGAACATGAGCCTAATTTAATTATTAACTAAAGTATCTGGCCTACGGATAATCGAACTATTATTATAAATAAAGATCGGAAGGCAGTTGCTGCGGCGATAATTATGAAGTTATCATATACACATACATACATACATACATATATATAAATATAAAAAAAAAATCGTTAAAATGTATAATGGTAATATACATAGGTTTCTTAAACCATTAGAAATTAAATTTTTATATTTTCACTAATGCAAACGTGGATATTAAGATTTAGATTCAATACTGTCTAGATGAAGTCTCTATATAGGGCGATGTAGCTAGCGTTTATTTAATTTAGTTCAAAAGACATGTTTGTTTATTATAATTTTTCCATACAAATGACAATTTTATTTATATGAAAAAAAAAAAAAATGGAACAAGAAAATCTTGTTCGGATACACTGTGATTTTGGTTTATTTAGGGTGTAATTTTTTCTATAAACGTATATATATAAAAATATATATATATTTTTTAATTTTTTTTCGTTGTGATAAATTCCCTTTTGTGTATTTAAAAATGTTGCATTTAAATTTTTGTTCGATCACACGACTGATTTGATGCTTTATTATTGCGAATAATGCAAATTAAATATATTAACAGCTTTCAGTGGCTCTTGGTCACCTACAATAGATATTATTTTGAGTCAAATCTCAATAATGGCAAAGTGACATCTCAGATCCGGCCTCCGCTTAATACATGTTAAGATATTTTATTTAAATCGATTAGAAGTTAGTCATTTATGTTTGAAACCAGAATGAATATATAGAATTGAGTAACTTTGATATGTTTGGATAAAAATAATAGGATTAACTGATAATTGTCCATAATTTTGTCAAAAAATCTATAATATTAGGTGAAAATAATATTTAATTTGGCTATAAATTTATTCAACACATCGACAATGGTTTGTTCATTCCTCCTCATTACACTGCTTAGTTAGAAAGTTAATTTTATTCTGGTTCCAGCATACATGCACATCTTGTGCTAAAATGTGATCTGTCATCTGTTCACAAAATGAAATAGTCAAATAGTTAAATAGTAGTTGAAATAGACCGGTTTTCAGTTAGACATACGCATTTAGTGGCAGTTGGTATATTTTTAAAATAGTGCTTAAGGATAAGTTTATATTTCACATTGCGTTGATAACTGTTCTTTTATCAGAATTAGTTTAATCAATTATATTATTATATTAAAATAAAGCAGAAAATTTAAATCAGAATAAATGAAAAAAAAAAATACTACATCATTAAATTCTTAAAAGAACCAAAATAATAGAGAACCAAATTATCATAGTAAAAATAAAATTAATATTTACATTGAACTAAACAAAAAACTCAATTAAGCTAATTATCTGATAAAAAAATACTCTAAAAAGAAACATAATATTGAAGCATACAAAGAAACATAATATTACATTAATTACTTAAAACGTTTCTACACGTGACACTAATTGTTTTATTTTACACTACAACGACCTAACCTTGTGAGACAAAAGACCACGAACGAAGCATTATGGAAATAAATACCTCTCAGAATAGATTCTTAATGACAGATTTCACCCCAAAAGAGAAACCGAGTTGAACGTCGTAATAGACGTATATCTTAAGTTTAATTTACCAAAAACAAAGTAAAAAAAACATCACACGAAATGATTGAAGCGAACAAATGGCCTTAAAAATAAAATTTTGTATATCTATTATGCTCCATATGCTGAGTGTCTATTTTAAATAGCTTAACCGTGAATATATACTTAACCGTTTCGTGGTAAAGAATATGTTTAATAGTTTATTTTAAGATTACGACCCTGAAGCTCGTGAAGGGATAATCGGCCTAACCTGTTCGTAATAAGTTGAAAGCGTGTTTACTTGCTCTTAACTGGTTAAAATAATGTATGATGTGCAAACAATTAGTTTATCACGCGTTTAACGGTGTGAATAACACTAAATGCATGGCCTAATATATTTGACATTTGACAATACCGAGAATCCAAGAAAAGTTTTTCCAAAAAAATAATCCAAAGGATTTAAAACTATTGAATCATCCAAATGTTAGTCAAAGCCTAACTTTTGTTTAAATTTTAGATTAACAACAAAATTTATGTATGCGGCCTAATTATTATATAGCAAAATAAGCAAAAGAAGAAAGTTGCGTCACATGAAATTAATTAAGAACAAACCAGTCTAATGGTAAAAAGATGTTGTTAATAAATACAAATAAATTATTACACAATATAAAAAATGACTAACGATCACTCATATTACATAAAGAACATTCTGAATCAAAGAGACATAACAGCATGTTAGATTTAATGGATGACGCCGTCTTTATTTAAATAGACGATACAAGAACTTTAGTAAATCATTTTGATTCTGAGAATGTTTCTGAACAAAAAGGTAACATGAAAGATTTCAGATTAAAAATTGAAATTTGCATTCTTAGTAAGGATATTGTGCATGAGAACGAGAACAGAAAGATCGTATGTTGCAGCATCTATAGATCTTGAGACTGGAGATTAACATGAGATTAGGTATGGTAAATACGACAATGCAGTGTGAAATTTGAACGTGTCACCAACATTTTTAATAGTACTTCTCTCTCATATTAGTTTTTGTTTAGATGTGCTGTGTACTTAGAATAATTAATTGCCTATTAAATGAGATGACCTCATTTTGTAAGTCTCAAAACAAAATCAGTCCGTTAGTTATAATTATGGAAATGGTAATTTTATATTTAACTAAATCTTGGGTGATTTCCAACAACACGAAGATACGGCTGGCGGACTCTTGTGACGTTAACGTCTAAATTATTTAAATGACTACTGTTCATATTGTATCAACAAGATCTATGTGAGAATGTATAGACAAAATAGGTTTCTTTTTAAATATTTGTAAAAAACAATTGAATTTAAAGCGTTCCTTTTCAAAATTAAAGTTTTAATCTAAAAAGAATTAATTAATTATTGTTGAAATGAAGATGTCGTGTCGTTTTAAAATCTATTGTTTTGAAATTGTACAAATTCTGAAAAACTAAATAATTTGAAGGATTCAAAGCATAATCGTACATTCTCATAGATATTCTACAATTATTTATATATATATACATTTGATCTTCGAGCTTTTATAATTGTTACCAACCGTTTTCAAACTTTTAACATATTAACTCTGAAAGTTGTTTTAAGCTGTACTTACTTTTCCACATTATAGTTATAATTAACTAATAGACACATCAACTTATAATCATAATAATCCAAATAATTAAAGAAACGTTTGTACACATATTGTATGTATTTGAGTTTGTTGGAAATCACCGTTTAATTTGTAAGACTAATGTTTCTTTTATTGTAATGGTATTTAGCTATTAAATTGAACCAGAGCGTCTCAGTGTCTCGGGCGCGGGTGCGGGTGCGGGTGACTCCTCAAAATTGTGCCTCGTTTTATCGTTTTACGTGAACGGCTTTATTATTACGGAATCTCGTTGCGTAGAAATAAGTGAACACTTATTATGTTTAGAAAAAAAAATGTCCTAAAGCCTATGGTGAAATTTTGATGAATTTCTTTGCTCAGTGGAGGTTGTACAATATTTTAAAACTCCCTATTGTTTGAATACTTGAATATTTATTATTTTTTAAGCGTTTATATTATATTTTGTGCGCGTGTTCTATGAATGAGAGCATTTAATTGAAATAATGATTGATCACCTACGTATTGAATTTTTTTGAACAATGGAATAATTAATTTTATAAATTTTCCTCTAAGCAATAGTGCAAAAGGCTAAATTCTAAAGTATATAAGTAAAAACCTTTATAAGATGTTTATAATGTAATATATAATATAATATATATATCCTTTGTTGGTCACACAAGACACTTTTTATTAAAATCAATTTCTAATTATTTCCACATAAATTTACGGTACATTTTGTACTTAATTTTGAACTGCTTTAATATTTGTGGTTAACTGTTTTTATCTAATTTTTAGAAAATAAATATCAAAATAATCAGTTCATTGTTTAAATATTATTGTTGCATTATACTTATGTAATTATTTAGTTGGTAACTTTAGCAATTTTGTCTGTCATTAAAAGATAACATAGTTAACTGTTAGTGACTAGCTTCTCTCTATCTCTCTCTCTTTTTACCTTACATAGTGCAGGACATGCGTGAAGCTTAAAATTATACTTTTTTTTTTATAATTATGATATAATGAACGTTTGTGATGTTATACGTTAACCAAAATATAAGTACATATTAGCGTATATTGGTCTCCCTAAATCACAAAACAAAAAGGCGTTATCAGTAATGGTTATTGATAAGAATAAAACTCTGCACTTATCATTGAATATTAAATATTTAAAATATGTATTCACTAAGTCTTGAGTGCATGTTTAAGCAAAAAAAAATATGTAAAGCAAGCGGAAAATGAGTGTAGTATCTTTTAAAACACGATTTGGCATTTTTAAAGCCATAAATTTCTTTTTTATAATATTTGAATATTTTTTTTTCGTCTTAAACAAATGCTATAGCGATGTAGTTATCAAATGATAATTGTTGGTTTGATTCCGGTTATGTAGATTTAAGAATATTTACATTTGTCAGTCAGGTCTCAGCCACTAAAATCATTTAAAGTAAAGAAATTTTATTTAGAAATAAAACCTTTATAAAAAACCATGACTTCAAACAAAAAAGTATATTATTTTAATAGTATCTCTTACACTCATCGTCAAATTTAATTCAAGAGTTCTAAAAAGTAAAGAGTTTCTTCTATCAAATTTCAATCAAATATAAACGTGTAATTAACACAAATAGCGTTTCAACAATAAAATATCTATAAAACGCTTTGTAATTAGCTCGTATCGTGATTTTAATAAAAAAAAGAGTCAATTCAATTGCTGATTTCAACTTTTTATACCGTTTAATTTGTCTTTAACGTTCTCTATTACGTATTTAGTTAAAATTTCTGAAAATTTGGTGTTTATCTCCATATGAATTTACAAGGTGCTTGTGGATTTTTGTGGATTATTTTTAAGTTATATCAATAATAACTGTTTAATATTCTAATAATTTATGCGATTCGAAAAATATTTTTATTTTTATTACTAAGAAATAGTCCGGGTAAATTATTTTAAAATAAATTGCAGCTTTGACTGGTTTTCATAGTTTTTTCAAATGAACACTCACTATATATACTTCATTTAAAACTGATTTAGACTCAAAGTGTTTATTTTTAAAACGGCCCTGACCTAAGTTTCTCGGGCGCTTTGAATTTTGATAGAAATTATTTTTCTTTATACTAATAAGAGAGAATCTAGTGACTTCACTCTTTTGACACTACATATCCTTTAGGGACACTCTTTTCTGAGACATTGGAAACTAAATGTCTTAATATTGATATCCCTATTTTTCAAATAATTATAATATGTACTTAATAATATAGTTTAATAGTAATACATTACTGTAAGAAAGTAATAATATGATTTTCGACTACCTTCGTTATTGAGTTGCCTAGGTCTTTAAATGAAGTTTGAAGTTTGTTTAATGACTTTAATGAATTTAAAATTAAAGCAGAAGGATATAGTGATGGATTTATTATTTTCATATATCAACTAATTGCTCTTATTCCGAAAGAAAAAGTAAAATAAAATAAAATATTTAACCACGTTGGTGCTAAAAAGACTATCAAAATCTCATAATGTATTCAAATTTAAGATATTATTTTATTTCTTTCTAAGCTTTTTCTTTCTTAATTATTCTAACGCTTAATGCTGCGTCTGCGCAAGTTTCGGTGCAGTTTCGATTTCTTTTTATGAAATTTAGCTATTTATTTTAAATGACTGATAAATTATTTCTTTAAATGTACTTAAATTTTAGCGTAGTATGCTTCAGCTACCTCTAAACTTTAAAATATTTATATATAAACTTAGATAAGGGCCTTTATACACTGAGACGTTCTGGTTATTTTCCTAAAAAAAAAAA